>QFDD01114644.1:0-13833 GCA_006871305.1 Vachellia collinsii
ATCATGGCATGGAGATGAATGTGCATTATGTTCATCACAGAATTGGATTACTGTACGATCATGACGAAAGTGTCTGAACTGTGACAAATGGGGACGTACTAGATGAATCCCTTCTAGTGTCAACAGAGGCTAGTGAAGATAGAAGAAAGAAAAGAGGTTTAGGAACCCCATCTGTTAATGAGGATCTCACTTTCTGTCTATTTCTCTTCTTACTGTCTCCCATCATAACCAGCAGGAATGGAACAATTATATTTAGCAAACGAAGGATTGAAATGTACAGTTCAATGAATAGGGGGGGGGGAGTTTTTCTTATGGGCTCTCTTCTCAGTAATTAGTCACACTGTTTACAATTTTTTTGCATATATACACAAATGTAAGTATAGACACAGAGTCTGTTCAATATATTGTATTATATGTGTACACACACAAAAGTGGAGAATTCTTGAGTGGTTTGTATTTTGTAAATGGATCATTAATCGTCGTTGTCAAAAGAATAAATCATAGTCTCCGTGTTACTAATTTTCATGTTTTCTTTTTCTAAGCATTGTTTTTTATTCAATTAAAAAAATGAAAATGCTAATTATATCCTTTTGAAATTGTGTAAGAAAAATTAGGGTTTAGGTGCAAAAATACGTATAAATTTATTTTCAGAGTATAAAAATTTCCATATCCTTTTTTTCAGGGGTAAAAATACTTTTAAACTTAAAATTGAAGCAAAAATAACATAACCGTTAAAAATTAAAGTAACAACATTCGCTAATTTTAACAATAGTGTCACTTTTACTTCAATCTTAACGTTTATGGATATTTTTTATACCTAAAATAAGTTTATAATGTTGAACACATATTAAGTATAATTTTATGAGCATCTCTGCACGTGAGCCCAAAAAATTACTACATAGTGCCTTTTCTTTCTTTAGAATATATTCAGGATTCTTAGCTATACAGAAAAAGATAGACATGAGAGGTCACCATAAAAAGCAAGAAGTGTTTAGTTTGTATGAAGCTTTTTATTAAATTATGACACGTCCTTTTTTGTCAGAGAAAAAAATATCTATAATAACAAAATAAATTTTGTAATTAAATCATCTTTTTTGATAGTGATTTCCAAGTATTGAGCTCTTGGAATTTTTCTTATAATAAAAAGGTTCAGCATATGTTGATACTCACTCTGCCCCAGGTACCAAATATAATATAGACAATGGGTCTATTCCATTCCTAAATATTATATTTCTATCCAATGTTTTTCAAATTAATAATTTCTTTTTAAAATATCCCTATTAATTGGGTGCAGCCGCGCACACATATATATTAAGAGAATTTCTATTTTCAATGTACATAAATGAAGAGAGCATTATAGATAAACCAATATGTTACAAATAATCTTTAACTAATTTTTTTAATATATTCTTAAGAGTTATCTAACTCTTACATTAGACATTGCGCAGTGGTTGTTTTTTTAACCTTATAAATCATGTAGCTGATGATAGTACCTCTTCGGTTCAATATATAGAGTTGATAACTTTAGCGCGCACAGAAGAAAAAAAGAGTCATGAATTTTGAACCATATGGCGCCTTCCACCATAGAAACAATCAGGAAAAAGAAAGTATATAACAAGGTAATAACCCAAGGTCACTCGTCCTCTTCCTAGCACTATTTTCAGAAGGCACACGCTACAAAGTGCAATAAGAACCCTATAATCCTCAGTTCCTACCTTGCATAGTCATGGCATCACTAAAACAATCTTTAGCCCAGAACACATTGTTGCTCATAATGAAACTGCTTTTGTCTGAGCATCACTCAAAGTATTGATTTCTCAAGTAGTGATTAATCTACCTCTGCACATGCTTCAACTAACCTTCTGATGCCAACTTTTGGAACTACATCTTCCACCTGCATGACCAGAAAATCATCAAAATCAGCATGCAGAGATATGGCTACCAGAAGATGGAGAATAAATAATCTGGAATAAGGATTTTTATGAAGTTTTCTGAAATATGATTAATCTTGTGGTTTTTAATGAAAATCTCCCCTTTCTTGATTAGGAAAATTTCGGAAAAAATTTACAGATTTCCCTTTAGAGAAACCGTGCTACTAGAGAATGTCAACTCTAAGAAGTATGTTTACAACATTCCATGGTTAATAACAAAAACAATACATGAGCAGAAATGAATGATTTCTGTAGGATGTATGACTTCTGTGTGATTCCATAGAATACATCATTATTCTTAAACAAGCATGATCCAACACGGCTAACAACAATATTGAAATTGAGCATGTTAATATTCAGCATCTTCCCTTATACATGGCATCGTATAAATTTATACGCTTCACTCCACTCATAAAGACCTCACAAATACATATCAAGTATCTATGCTAATTACTTGACAGAAGCTTACTGAGATTTTCAAATCCAAAACATTCCTCATCCTATATAGAAAAGATGATAACTTTCTTACAGTGTACAACTAAGGTTAATAAGTTTTCCCAAGTACTATGGTATGATTTAAGTAAGGTAACTATAAAGGGGCTCAACCACAGGGCCGAGAAAAGATGAAGTTCAAATTTAGGAGACTAAACTAACTATAGATCGTACGATTCAAATCAAATGTCCAATCCCACCAATATGAGGCTTCATAAATACTCTGAACGGGTCTTCGAACCACACAACTTCACCTAAAATACAAGAAGTCTAGAAATCTGCAATTTTCAAAAATCTTTTGAGTAGTGAGACTCATTTCAAACTCCATTTGAATGAATATAGTTCGCTTTAATTATATATACAGAGCAATAATTAGACGGCAACTAAGTTTTCCCCCCACATATGTGGATAAAGATCTTAACCACTTGAGTTTGCCTATTGCAGATAGTTTCATAATTCAAATTCTCTTAATTTGTTGAAACTTATGCAATAAAGGTGCTCACATTTAGCTTCCTTTTCCTCAATATCTGAGACTATGAAGTACATTGATCTAAGCATAACTTGACACTTAAGCATACTGTATCCTCCTCCCACCCAAAAGGTCTCTCCTTTAACAAAAGAATGGTTTCCTACTGTATATCACTAAACCTAGTCCATTTTTTTTCCCAATAAAAAAATGATCCAAACAAAGATGTGCACCCCTTTTTTCTGCCAAAACCTTTGAACCATATAAACCATATAAGTAGAAGATGCTTTGAATCCAGTGGCTGAACTGAATTCTAATATCCAAACAGTTTTTTCCACAAGTCTTCTCTTCAAAAATCTGTTATAGTCATGCTTGCACTCCAGCCCATGACTGTTTGTGCACATAATACAATCAGTAGGAGACAATTCCATGTAAAGTTCTAAATTTGCAGCATGTCATTTTTTTAAATTATATTGAGTATTGCCACACAAATGAAAGTAGGGCCATTTGGTTACAAATAGAAATATACTACGAAAAAGAAACAGTAAGGAATGGAATTAAATGGAAACAAATGTAATAATCCTAAAATTTGTTTGAAATGATATAAGGAAGAATAGGAATCTTTTTATTTTAATATATTGAATAGAATAAAAAAGAACAAAAAACCAAAACACCACTCGTAAAATTTGCACACAATTTTTACATTTTTTCCCCTAATTGCCTAACACAAACTCGCCACCCAAGTGGAAAGTAAACCCCCACCTCTTCTGGAAAAAGATGCCCCAGTTCTAATCGCTGTGCAGAAATACAATGTCATCCTTGAAGTGAAAAGCAGATCCCCACCTAATGCAGAGGAAACTATGTAAGGGCTAGATCAGGATTTGGGAATGCCCGTTTCTAAGACTCAAGTTCCATTTCTGGTGGGAGAAAGAAAAACCCAAATGCCCATAAACTTAAGATCAGACACTACATTATCCTCAGAACCTGCCTTAATTTCCTCAATAAAGATCTCTACCAAGCATCAACTGCTGCATAGTCATGGGAAACCAACCACTAGGGACAAGTAGACAGAGATAAAGAGCGACCTTGCCAAGCTCCTTCCCCATGAATCCATAATCAAAGTAAGCTTGCTTAAGCTCTATGTAATAGCCAATCTTCACGCCATGCAAATTGGCCTAGGTACCCTGAATTTATTGGTCCGATCAATTGGAGATTTTGCATAAATTTTCATTTCAAAGTACTGTACACTAAAGAAATGAATCTATGTCTATTATATAAGATATTCAAAGAAAAGCATACAAGCAAAGTAGACTACATATAAATATCTTCAACCTTCATTCTACAAAGCTATCAAATTTTAGGATGGTCTTTGCCGCTATATGATCAATTTCATTGCACAATTCAAGTCATAAGCATTTATAGACCTATTATGTTAACACATACAAACCGGCAGTTTAGAAAGCGGTTAATCAAAAATGGATCTTCAGATTTAATTGGTTGATTTTATCAACAAGTAGCATACTTACAAATACCAATGCCATGAAAATAAAAATAAAAAAGTGACAGCTCTGTACCTTATAAATTCACCGTAATCAGATATTTAACCTCTCTTGTGCTCTTCCTTGTTGCTTCTGTCACAAAAGCACATACTGTGAATGAGATTGAATTTGCCATTGCATTTCCATATCAGATTTACAAAAGGTTATTCAGCACTTAGTGTACTACAACTCAGCTTAGTTGGTAGCTACTAACAGGTATGTCCTCATGAAAAAATTACAGCCACCTATGTAGGGAACTGGTGCACTATTTCATGGAATTTTCCCACACGAAATTATGTAGATACAACGTGCCAAAACGAATATTAATACAAGTGGAGATAGTAAATAAATCCAGCTGAGCAAGATAAGTTATTTAAAGTTAGCATCATGTATAAACCGTTTTTGCTTCTCATGTAACACCTGACGATGAAGACGACGACAACAACAAAATATGTTGAACTAAAACACATTCCAAAATTCCATTGTAAGAAGAAGGATGTCATTTTCGTTTCTCAGGTAACATCCAATGAAAACAACAAATGTTGAGCTAAAACAGATTCAAGAATGTCAATACAAGAAGAATGATGTCAATGGTTAAACATGATCAATGCAACAGTTTTACTTTCTACAAATACACTTCAATATGGTCACAATGATAAAGGGGGAAAATATGGTTCAACAAGTACCTTAAGGAATTCCACCCTGAAATCTTTAGTTGGAGATGCACTCAAAAGTAAGGCTATGACCTCGTCAGGAATGGTGAAGGAGCTGGGTCCATGTGGCATTTTAACTTTTAAAATTTTCGTCCTACTAAAAAGGTAAGGCCTGCGCAGAACAGGAAAGAACTCGGAAAGCATCTGAACCACCAAAGAGCAACTATTCCATCATACAACAGACGAACAAAACTGAGACCATTAGAAAGAAAAGGCGAAAAGAAAAATATGAGAATGTGAGCTAAGTATATTACACTCACAGTTAAAGTTTCAACAGATAACGTCACAATCTCGGCACCATCAATTGCCCGAAGCATTCCAATCAAATGAGGAATACCAAATAGATAATCACATTGAACAGCATCAACATCTACACTCTCAATGAAAGGAAGTGCAGGAATGGAGAACTCCAGACTATGGGACTCAACAAATTTGAAAGATGTTATTTTTGTTGAGGTAAGAACAATCTTACACCTAGTATTAAGATTTCGAACATGTTCCATATTTGATATAGTCAAGTTGGTGAGCTGAGGTGCCGAAATCTCAAAAATTTCAACTCTAGACGGAATTCGACAATCACTTATCACCAAATTCTTCAAATTGAAACAACGTTGAAAAGGATCCAAGGTACCTTCCCCATCCAGTATAAAGGAGCATTTGACAAGATGCAGACTAGTCAAGGTAAGGAAATCCAAGTTTGTGTTGGGCGGAATAATTATTTCAAACAATTCAAGGGTTTTCAATGATTGGCAATTAAAAAGATGGGGCAATTCGTCCACAATGCGAGGAAAATGGAGGCTCAAATGTTGAACCCCGTGATCAACAACATGATCGATGACCCTCTTGACAAGAGGCTCAAACAAATCATGGCTATCAATGCACATTTGAATAGAAGAGTAAATGGGGTTAGATATATCGAACCAGAACTGGCAATCGCTTATAGAGGCGTCTCTGCGAGACAGAAGAGAGATGACAAAATTGGAGAAGGAAGAGTAATAACGAAAGGATTCACTATCGATGTTGAGAACCGGAAGGGAAATCCAAAAGTACCTCAATCGCTTGCACACAAGACTGGTTTGAACTGCCGTCTTGGTATCAAGAAAAGAGAGAATGTATTCAAGAATTTCATCGGGGAGACTAGTGAGCTTGTCCTCCATCATCTCTGATTTGCCCGTTTCTGGGCTACCAATTAATCGCATCGTAGCCATTCCCCAACTCAGGTTTGATGTTCCATCTCCAATCATGGATTTTAAATATGACCGTCAAAATATAATTGCAAAAGATATGATTTTATAAATTCGGCCATACCGTAGACGTTTGGGGCCTTTTTATTTTTTTGATAGAAAAATGAAAACTATCTCAGATATTAATTACCTAATGCTATTAAAGTACTAGACTGACCGCTATCTGCTAACAACAGCCTTGTAATTTCATCAGACAGTGACTCTAGAGCCATCAGCTTTGTGAACTTGCTCCATGCTTCCTTAGCCAAGGCATCAGCTATAGAGTTGGGCTTCACAACATCAATGAACTAGCTCAACTTCTCAAGATCGAGCAAACATAGACTTAATCTTGCTAAAAACATTAAAATCATGATGCTCTTCTGGGGTTGTCAACTGTAATATCTAAATAACGTCACTACAATCATTTTTCAAAGTGACGTTTCTGAAGCCACTCTCACAAGTCAATTTGAAGCCCCAAAGGTAGCACCAAACTTCTGCTAATACAACTGAACTAATGCCAACACGATACATGAAACCCAAGATAAAATTGTCATGATATCACGAATCACCCCACCACAAGTACATAGTCTCATCCCACCATTTCGCTAGCCATCAACATTCACCTTCACAACACCAGGTGGTAGAGGCAGCTATGACTCTCGAGACACACTATCTGTCATCTGCTGCAAAGATGCATAATTACCCAATGAGATAAGCTATTGATCTAGCCACAATCTCCTTTATACTCCATTTATGATTGTTGAAAATACGATCATTCCGTGCCAATCATATATGTTGACACACCACTATAAACCAAAGCCTGAATTTATATCCAACAATAGAGAATCTCTGTCCAAGGTACCAAATTAATACATCGATCAACACCCATAAAGAAGTCACCTTGCCATTCATCTGGTACATACTCCTTCCAAAGTTCATGAATAGCCGGACAATCCTAAAGTAGATGGAGAATTGTTTCCTTACTTGAAAAACAAAGCTCACAGATCCCTGAAGAGTGAAATCCATGTTAAAACCTTGCCAAATTAGTTAGTACTCTCCCTTTCATACACAACCACATAAAGAGTCTATACCATTGAGGCACCTTCAATTTCCAAACAGCTTTCTAAGGAGGCTTGAATCCCGTGACTAACCTGTCCACAATAAACTTGTAGGCTAATTTTAAACTAAAACACCCATCACTTGACCATCTCCACACAGGAGTATCACCTTCCCAGACCCATGCACTTTGACTCTTCAAATTGCAACCAACACATGATGTGGTAGCAAGTACTCAAATTTATTCCAATCCCGCTGACTTGTGGGGGTCAAAACATCTGCCACCTTCCACTCGCTCATATCACCCCGCAACAGTTGGATAGCCAAACTTTTCAGTTTCTGAAAGTGAGGGACCAAGTGATCCTTTCAAAATAAGGTTCTAATCCCATCATTCAACCTCCAAGAGATACTATTTGACACATGTTGCCAAATGGATCTAATACCCCACCATGTGGATGATTCAACTTGTCTCTTTTCCACCAAAGGAATAACGTCATTCTCTGTTTTATACTTCTCACGCATGAACTTAACCCACAATGAGTCTCACTTGTTAATTAATGCCCAGTCAAGCTTTGTCATGAAAGCTTGATTTTGATGACACACTTGCCTCAACCCTAGTCCTCCATTATCCTTCCCCTAGCAAATTTGTTCCCAAGCAACCAAATGCGGTCTTCTATGAGTAGTACTACACCAAAAGAAATTACGACATTTCTTATCAATTTAATCACAAATAATCATAAGTAAAGGCACGGTTTGCATAGCATAAGAGGACATGTGTTTGCATGCGTTGGAATATAGTATAACGCAATTGTTCACCTCATAAAACTCCTCTCAAATACTTATATCATAAATCGTAAATCACGTTAAAAAAATAGTTTCCACTACTAATCCAAACAGACATAATATTATATAGAATTGGGGTCCGATTTTGCTTTGCCCAACCGGAGGTTAAATTTAGTGGTTAGTTAATCAAATATGTTGATATGACAATCCACATAGCATCAACATCATTTTTATTTTTGGCTTAAATGCAAATCTTACTTTAGAAGTTTTCACTCACGAGTAATATCATCGTAGAAGTTATTAAGTCATAGCAATTTCTCCCTAACTGTTATACAATTTAAGTTTACCTGTTAATTTATCAAATATACTGATATAACAGTTCATATGTCATTTACTCCATTTTCCATGTTAGATTTGTAATAAGGAAAAAATAAAAAAAAAATGTATCAGATCTAAATGATTGGAGTATATCAAAGAGATGAAACCAACTTGTATTGTGAACAGAAAATATACTAATCTGGCATGTTTATTTGTCATGAACTTCATTTTTCAAGCTAGATTTATAAATAAGAAAAAAAAATGAAAAAGTGTATTCCGTCTAAAATGATTGTAGATAATCAAATATGTTAAAACAACTTGTATGGCGATAAAAAAAAAAAAACAAAATCAAAGAGCTACCAACTATCTTTGCATCGCTAGGATACAACGGTTAACGGTTTCTAACAACTTTATTTTCAGTAATATTTGATCATTTAGTGGTCAAATTTAACTAAAATAATGATCAAGATGAAAACATTGCTATAATTTAAAAAACTTTTAAAGTAATATTGAACTCAAAAAATAATTGTAGATAATCAAAGATGTTAAAACAACTTGTATGGCGACCAAAAAAAAAACAAATCTAAGAACTACAAACTATATCTGCATCGTTAGGATAGGAAGGTTGAGGGTTTCTAATAATTTTATTATCAACAATATTTGATCAATTAATGGTCAAACTTAACATGGATAATAGTTAAGATGATATTGTTACAATTTAAAAACTTTCGAGTTTCGAAGCAATATTAAACTCAAAAAATTTATGAGGCAACATTGTTTTTAAGTGAAAACTTTCAGGACAACAATATTTTTGAGTGAAAATTTCATAGCAATTTTTTTTCGGCCCACATTCATAGCAAATTTTCACCTTAACAAAATGATGTGGATGACACATGGGTTGCTAGCCTAGTATATTTGGCCATCTAATAGTCAAACTTAACATAGACAACAACTTAAGTGAAATTGCTATGATTTGAAAAATTCCAAGACAATATTGTTCCTCAAAAACTTCTAAAACAATATAGTTCATAAGTGAAAATTTCAAGGGCAAAATTGAACTTTAATTATAGATTAAAATATCTAGTTTTTAATATGAGAGTCCAGTGATTCGAAGAAATTAAAAAAGTTAAATAACTTACTTAAAAATCACTTAAACTAATTCATCAGAATAAAAAAAATAATAGTTAACTCATTAAATTCATTTTAAATTAAAAAGATTTTTCAACTTTACACATTAAATTAGGTTTTGAAAAAAAAAACCAGATAGAGAAAAATCCAAGGAGCCACATTGAAGCATTAATTGTTCTGCAAGTTACTCATATTATGCACGAATGCATTCTTCTATAGGTTATTTATATTATGGAATAAAGGGAGTATATCAATTTATAAGTTAAACAAATTAATTTAAAGAAAAATGATAAATATAAATATTTTAAAGTAATGTATTTAATTTATTCACTTTCAGTAAAAAAAAAAAAGTTGATTAACTTTTATATTAAGGATACATTAGAAGCCAAACCATAACTTGTTCAATTCATATACTTTTAATGAGCTTTACTTCTGATGTATGTACTTTTAACTAAATTTTGATTTTGATTTCTATATTTAACGACATTAACTTCGTTAAACTCAGGAGTAAATGGATCAAAAACTAGGATTTGAAACTGTAAGATTTGAAACGGATCAATTTATAAGTGCAAACAATAATATTAACTATTGATTTCATATCGTGCTTGAATATAAATTGTGTGTGTAAATATTCTTTTATATATGATTTTTCGACCAAATTACACGTATCCATGAAAATCAGTGAAAGTTTAGTTAAGTTTATATTAATTTCTTTCAAAAATTTAATTGACATTCTTTAAATATTACTGATATACAGCAACATAGTAATCAAGGATTCATTATTTTTCAAAATACATTTTGAAACAACAAAAAAATCTGGAAGAAATTTTATATTTAAGGATAAAAGCAGTATTTATTTTAATTTAATTGGATAACGAGTTTGCCCATTTCAAAGGCATCAAAAATTAATAATAAAATTAATATAAGTTGGATTTGTGAGTCTAACCCTCCAATTGACCAAAAAAAAAAAAACATTTATTGGTGTGGTTGGCAAAATACGAACCCATTTTGATACGGGCTTTTTCCAACCCATCCTGATAACATAATCCTCTACGGTTTGGCCCGCTTTTTATAAAAATATTTTTATTTTAATAAAATAAGTTATTGTTTTGTGTTTCTTTATTGTTTAATTTCAGCATAGAATTATTTTATGAGAAGGTGATTCCATGTTTTATTTCTAATTTTTTTATTCATTTATCATTTTATACATATTTGCAAGACTTTTTGGTTTATTTTTATAAAAATACAAAAAAATTTGAATTGCTAAATTTAATTTAAAAATTAAAATAAATATTTGAAAAATGTAAAAGAAAAAAAATTAGAGGTGAGATTGGCAAGCTGACCCACCCCTTGATAAACTCAAGTTAACAAATTGTTAGAGTCTATGTTGAAAATGGATTTTTCCAACCTAACCCACCATAACCCGAACTCATACGTGCAACCTACAGTTCACAGGTTAGCTTGTATTATCTACTCTATAAAAAGTATATTCATCTATATATAAGGATTTTTTTTGGTTGATACATGATAATACAAATCTTAATGAATTTAGAAAGACTATTAGAATGTAAAAACGCTACTCTAAGATACAAAGGGGATGATGGGATCATCAATGATGTAAAGTCACTTAGCTCGCTTTGATAAGCATTATATGGAAAAAAAGAAAATAGCACTTGGAGTTTCATTTTATAAATTAAAACTTTAAAGAGGTTAAATTTAAATTTTTAAAATGCCATGAATATTATATGCAACTGAACTAAAGTTATGATAATTTTGTATATTATAGTCTAAATTTTTTAACTCATATTAGATATCGTCTCATCTTTTTGATATGATATTTTTTGTAGTAGGGCGATTAATGTTATATTTAATGAGATTTAACTTAAACTTCAAAAATGTCACAAGTTATATGCAAGTGACTTAAAGGGTTATTGGCAAAAAAAAAAAGACTTAAAGGGTGAAAAAAATTTTGTATATTGCAGCCTAAAGAGACAATAATATGCCCATCCAAATACAAAAACTTAAACTACCAAATTTGTGTTTTTTTTTTAAAGAAAAAATGAACCTAATTAACCTATAAGGCCTGCTAAAAGCTAGGCCAGCCCTTGGCCCAAAATTTCACTTAACATTGTTATGAGTTGGGCCGAACCACCTAAGAGAAAAATAACTTAATTTTATTGTGAAGACTCTTAAAATTGATTGCCATTGTAGTTGTAGATAGGTCTAAGAAAACAGAGGAGATAAGAAAAATGAAAAACAAAATAGAAAAGAATAGGCCATTGGCCCCCAAAAAAAAGAGAGAGAAAACTAAAAGCTATTGGCCCCAAAAAAAAAGGGGGGAAAATCAGAAAGATGAAAGGGCACTATAGATAATAGAGACTTTATAGAAGCTAGCTATTGTCCATTCCTTTATTGCTAATAAACTTTGTTGTAGATTATTGGGCCAAGACAGCTACGTTTTGAAAGTGTGGATGTGACTCTCTTAGGCATCTTCCTCTAATTCTGTTGTTGTGCCAAACTCTACTTTCCCTTTCTTCATCATTGTCTTTTTCATCTTTTTTTGCTATTTTGTCTTAAAGTATGTATGCAAGTAACCTTGTTTTTGGGGAACTACACATAGGAAAACCATTATGTTATTACTCGCTCTTATCCTTAATATAAAAACCAGTTGATGGACTTGTTTTGATCATATGTTTAATGCATTAACTCATTTTATCTCACAAATTTATAATAATGTTCCCAGATGAATCTAATGATTGCATGTATTAAAAGGGGTTTTCATCAATGAGTATGGCTTTCTATACAAATAATCAAAAGGGTATTTTAAGAAATTTAACAAAAGTGTCTTAATTTTGAATGGTTTACTTGGCACTTAAGTAACTCATACCTCAATTTTTTTTTTTTTGGTGACACTCATACCTCAAATTTTAACATTGAAGCCGTTTGTTGTCATGTTTAGTGTTGGTGTTTTAATTTATTTTTTTTCAATTTTTAAGCGATTGATTTTTGATGATTACAAATATTTTGAAATTTTAATTATTTTCTCTGAAGAATTTTTTAGAATATTTAAATATATCATGGGAATAATTTTCCCCTACAAATGGATATTTTTATAATTTCAATTATGAATGAATGATCTTGGAAGAAAATAAGTTTCTAATAAATCCAATTTACCCATATCAAGGTGGGGAAAATGCAAAATCTTATGATTTTACATTTCTTTATTAGTCTCTTAGAAAATTCGCTTTAAGGATTATTTAAATGGAAGATTTAAGTAGATTTAATTTGATATGTAAATAATATTTTATATTTCTTTATTAGTCTCTTTGAAGATTCGCTTTAAGGATTATTTAAATGGAAGATTTAAGTAGATTTAATTTGATATGTAAATAATAGGGACACTTCTATCAAAAAACAAATAATTGGGACACATGGAGGAACAATTACACATGTCATAGAGAAAAGAAGTGGAAACAAATCAAAGACACATGTCACAGTTATAAAAATGGCCAAGACATTCAAAAGGTGTTGGGTTGAACATAATGGAGACTCTTGATAAATTAATGGGCCTCCATCTTATTTAATGTTATTTTAAATAAAGGACAATTAGTTTTTTCTCCGTTAACTTTCCATTCGATTGTAATTCAGTCCGTCAACTTTAACTTGGTATAACTCAATCCGTATAGTTTTAACTTAGTTGTTACTTCGTCCTTGAACTTTGATTCACTGCAACTCAGTGTCTATAGTTTTAAACATTTTATAATTTAATCACTGACTTTTTATTATATATATCATTTATTTTTTAAAATATGGAAAATAAATTATAAAATGGTTAAAATTATAGAACTGAGTTGCAGTAAGTCAAAATTCAGAAGCTAAGTAACAACTAAGTTAAAACTATATGGACTGAGTTGTACCGAGTTAAAGTTCATGGACTGAGTTACAATCGGGTCAAAAGTTGAGGGGCCAAAACATTAAATTTCCCTTTGAATAATAAATTTTTATGGAATGGAGGATCTGTTTTTATAACAGTTTTTTATTTCCAACAAAAAAAAAACATGCTTAAAGATGTGTTTTTGCATGTTCTGAAAAATAAAAAATAAAAGTTGAACAATCTATATGCATGAAGTATGTTTTTGCATCCATCCATAGCATTTATACAATCTCTTAACAAGTTCATTCAGC
>QFDD01114645.1:0-22096 GCA_006871305.1 Vachellia collinsii
GTTAAAATTATAGAACTGAGTTGCAGTAAGTCAAAATTCAGAAGCTAAGTAACAACTAAGTTAAAACTATATGGACTGAGTTGTACCGAGTTAAAGTTCATGGACTGAGTTACAATCGGGTCAAAAGTTGAGGGGCCAAAACATTAAATTTCCCTTTGAATAATAAATTTTTATGGAATGGAGGATCTGTTTTTATAACAGTTTTTTATTTCCAACAAAAAAAAAACATGCTTAAAGATGTGTTTTTGCATGTTCTGAAAAATAAAAAATAAAAGTTGAACAATCTATATGCATGAAGTATGTTTTTGCATCCATCCATAGCATTTATACAATCTCTTAACAAGTTCATTCAGCTTTTTATATTAATTCTGATTTTTTTCGTCCTCTTAGTAAACTTTAAGAATGTTCATCTCAAACAGGTTTACATTTTTTTCCCCTCTCATATGATTTTCAAGAACTATCATCTAAACATATTTTTTCCCTGAAACATACTCTGAAAAAAGATTTATAAAATTATTTTAAGAAAATAAAACAAAAACAGAATTATATATACAAAGGGCAAATTTTTTTTTTTTTTTTATGTTTTATGTTCTATAATCAATGTTCCCCATTTTCCTAAAACTCTTATAATAGATTGTCTTTTTTTGTGTAAACATAAGAAAAATCTGAATAGTGACTCTGCTCCATATGGGTTGCATTTATCCTTGAATTTTGACACTTCTATCTCATAAAAGCTATAATTTCCCATTAAAGAAGTGATAGATATTTACAAGATCAAAAGAATGTTTGGATATGTATGTGGAAAGCACATATATATATATATATATAAAGATTTGGATCAATATGCATTATAGGAAGATCAAGTGTTCCAACCAAATCATATGACAACACACCACCATAAAGCACTACTTATTGCTTATTGGATCACATATCAAATACACCTACAATAAAAGGCAAAGGAATATCACAAGAAGGATCATAAAAAAAAAAAAAATCTTATTTTGTGATCTGAAGATAGAGAAGCTTAATTAAAAAGGTTTTATCATGTTTTGGCAAAAAAAAAAAAAAAAAAAAGACAAAGAAAAGAGGATCATGGATGTGAGAAAAGCAATTGCATATGCAAGCACAAGTGGCAACATATCAACATGCCTCATAAAAGGGGAAATCACTATTGGTGATCAAGAATGAAGTCATTATGCACACAACTTTGAAAATTTTTGTCCTATTTGAGTGGAATGCACTAAGTTTCACATATTATATCATTTTGTGGAGATTGGGCAAAATATGCAGAGTAGTGTAACTTGTGATACTTTGATTGTGACACTTATAAGATATTTGAAAAGTGCCATAAATTTTATATTGTTGAAATATTAAGAAATAGCTAGAAATATACTGATTGTTGTACGGATTATGCAGAATGTGTGATGGTGGCATTTTAGTAAATAAAATGTGAAACTTTTGAGTTTTTACACTAGAAGAATCAAGGTAGAGAACCCTTTTTACCAATTAAAACTACTGCTAATATATACAGTAAATTAAATTATTTAATATATTTAACTGTTTTTTTTTGTTAACATTTTCTACATCGGTCGACACCAATTAGTGTATAAAAATATTTTTCTACATCAATTCTCCAACTGGCGTAGAAAGTCTAAGACTTTCTTTGTCTTCTTTTCCCTAAGAGCATATTATATATCATAAGGTAATTCATCTTTCAGACATTTCAATAGCCTTAGACTAATATCGATGCCACCTGATCATTCAATTAAGGGTGAAGTGCCACTGATGTTTTTCTATACATGAAGAAAGAATCGAACCCCTCCAACTTGATCAAGGGATCCGGTGAGGAACTACAAGGTCACATCATTGTGGTTAAAGTCTAAGACTCTATTTACCAACTGTATCCACCCTAGTTGGAGAATTGGTGTAACAAGTAGTCCCCTTTTTTTTGTAACAATACATCACTCGATAAATTTGGCGTCTATTGGCAATTAACTAATCTGGACTCGATGGGATCGGAGTGCTGCCCACATAGGCAGGGTTAGCCCCTCTCTCAATTAGAGCACTTCCTAAGACTCGAACACGCATTCTTATCTTTACAGGGGTAAGTTCACTTATTAGCTCAATCAACTGCTCGTTGGTAAAAATAGTCCATTTTTAATAAAAATGCATTTTTACACTAATGAATAGATTAACGTTTGCTAAAAAAAAGTGTATTATTAGTTCATGTGGTTAACACCTTGAATCCATATAAAGGGTCATAAATCATACGCAAATTAAGTTGATAATAGGAATATTGGGTCCTCAACTTGCAACAAATAATGGCGTAAATTAGATTCTTACCTCATGCAGTGCAGTTTAAGAGGGGTTATGTTGTTTATACACCATTAAATGATTTTATTATTCATTTATATAGTTCTTAATTATATCATTTATGAATATATATATATATATGCTGCTTATTATGTTATTTATTTATTTATGGGTCCCCCCCAAAAAAGGCACCCTTAGATTAAAAAAGTCCTCATATGCGGCTACTGTTGATTTGGGTGAGTCATGTGATGTGGACTCATGTTTTGTCGTTGGGCCACATAGTTTATTCCTTCAACAATTTGTCAATAATCAAGCATTGAGTGAGATGTAATTTTCTGTTTTGGTTTTCTAATTATTATTTTAATAATTTTTTTTCTTTCTCTGGTAGCTAAACTTGTTAGTATTTTTTTATTGTCTCATATTCTTTGTGCTTTCAATTTGTTTTAAAATTATATTGAAAAGCTTCTATCTTACCACTCAATATTTTAATTAAAAGAAATTAATATTAGGAGATACGTTTTTAAAAATAATCTTCTTTTTAATTAGGGTTAAGAGTCATTTTAGAAATCACTATTATGTGCTCACTGATCCTTCATGAAAACTTCTGGAATAAAAATGACCATTAACCCTTTTAATAATTTACATTATAGTATTATCATTATAACTTATAAAGCACATACATATATATATATATATGGGAGATAAAAGAGACTAAGATTATATATTTTGGACCAAAACAATTCTTAACTAACTCTTGTAATTCCTTCGGTCATTACTCTAAAAGTTAGTAGAAGGGTTTGTTTTAATCATAAATATATTATTGTCTTTTAAATTTATGATCTTTTTTTATATTAAGGAGTTTCCTATCAAAGGAATATTTTATTGTGCAAATAATTAAAAGAGATATTTTAAAGAAATTCATACACATTCTACAAATAAATAACTTGAGAAATTTTTTAATTAGTCTTTTTATGGTAGGACAATTCATTACAAAGATGAAACAAGTACATAGAATAGGCATGAGCCTCCTAAAGTATGCAGGGCCAACCCAAAGCACCTCAATAAAAGCACCAAGCGCATTGCGAGATACAGATAAACACAAACAAAAACAAAATAATAAAACATCAATAGGATTGGATAAATGGAAGGGGTTGGTTTCTTACAGTGCGATGAACTCAGGTTTGAATTCTTTATGAAAGAAATGTCCATATTTAGTACACGACAGTGCCTCAAATATGATTGCCTTCAATAAGAGGATGCATGTGTTTTAATAAAAAAATAAAATAATAATAATAATAACAAAACAACATCAATTTGTGGCAAGCTTGGAAGAACAAATGATGGAGTATCAAAAAGTTCGTGATGGCATTGGAAAAGTACATTTTCGCAAGTTAAGATAAAACCCATATCTCACACTTACCTCATGAATCGTAAATCACGTTAGAAAAGTAGCTTTCACCTCTCATTCAAACATGCACTAAAACTTCATGATCTCACATCATATCCATTTGAATGCTTACAACATGCTGGTGCCAGGTTGTGACCCAAACCACCATGTGTGAGCCATTGTGATAGAAATCCGACATATGATCTATCGAAAATTGGCATGTGGAGATTCACCACACATATCGTAACATTATCCATTGTGCTAACTATCTAGCCCGTAAAGGACATAATTGATCTAGTGACATGGTCTTAGTGCTAGGCATACTTCCTGAATGTATAGTAATGCTCCTTGAAGATAAGCAATCTATCTGCTAAGTGACATAAGACTTTTAACTTTATTTGAATTTAAGCTTAACTTACCCTGTAAAATTAAAAAAAACAAACAGAGAGAGAGGTGTGATAGTGGAGCCAACACAATTCCTTACATACGAGGCAAAGATGAAGCAACTAATAAGAACTAACGGGATACTACACTACTGAAAAATAAGATAAAAGCATACAGTAAACAAACATAAAAACTGGTCCAAACACATTAACACAAGTTAAAATAAAACTCTTCTCACATAGTAACTTAACATTCACTATAAATCACGTTAGAAAAGTATCTTTTACCGTTAATCTAAACAGACAATGATCATCCATGAGTAGTCTAACAACAACCCAAATTGTCACAGCACTACCCATTCCATGCCAACAGCTAATTCCTTCACATTGATAAAACCTTATAAATCATGACTTCCTTCCGCATACATAGGTTCACTATATATTGATTATTAAATTTATTTTGTTACTTCAAACCCATCCTAAACTATAATTAATAATTATATGTTGAATTAAACTATTATATCTTGAACCAATTAGTAATTAAAATGAGGATGAGGCAGAAGGGTTGCCTCCCCATAAAAACTTGGCTCTTATATGAGAGTTATGGCGGTTTGTTTTACTTAGTTGGATTGTTGGACAAAATTTTCAAGGGGCATTTACTGCATGTAAGGTTAAATCCGTAAATGTGATTCTAAAATTTCAATTTTTACAATTATGGAAAATTTAATTGTTGGGACTTCTCATAATTTGATACTCATATTCTCCTTGATTTGCAGCTTTGTGATTCTCAATTTTCAATTGAGATTCATCTATTCATGAAGGAAGATAATTAAGCAATTTTCATGATAATTTGACTTGTTAAAAATACTATGACTTCTAAACAATTATAATGGTTTGATACTCCTTTTAATTCATTGACATGATCATTAATTTGTGAGTGAGAATATGAGATTGTCATTTTACGAAAAGGACATGCTAGTAAATTCACCATGTGAGTCAATTTTTTAAATACAATTGGTCCTTATTTTGATATTCTCAAATAAAGTAAGTCAATTTTTTTTTGTGTTCTAATATAGAAGTCAAAAAACAAATAATGCAATAGAAATATTTTTCATAAGTTTTGTCCACAATAATTCTACTTTACATAGACCTATGTAATTAATTTTTATTTCAATCCTTATTAGTCCACTTATCTACAAGAATTTCACAAAAAATAAAAAGCGCACATGATTTTAAAGAATTTTTAGTACCATTATTTTTAAATTAGACAAACACTCAAAGATTTAGTTTGGTTCAATTTTGGACAAAAATCAACATATGCCCAACCTATGGATTTGACAAAACATGTGTGTGCTATAACTTGTAAGGGCAAGGTGAGACTACTTTGGTTTGGTTTTGATTTAAACATATAATTATTACTCCTTAGGGTTAATATAATTATTGGTACCTCAAATTTGACCTTATTTTAATTTCAGTTCTTCAAGTTTTGATCTTTTAAGTTTCACTTTATTTAAAACAGTGATATTTTTAATCTAATAAAAATCTGGACTATTTTATCATTTGAGATATTGAAACAATTTGTTTTGAATTGTATGGACTAAAACTAAAATGAAGATAAACTTAATAGACCAAAGATTATATTAACGCTATTTTTAAAATAAAATTGATGTTTCTAGGAGCATTGTAGTCCAATGACATTTTTAATTTCGCTTCTTAAGACCTTTTGAAGCATGGCCTTGTGAGTTTAACCATAAAATATGAACACGTTGAGTGTGTGAGTTATACATACATACATATATATAAAGGAGTTACTACACATGAAATTATACACAATTTTTAGTTAAAGATATTTCTAGAAAATAATATCAATGTTTTGTGGAACGATTTTTTGTTAAGTATAACAAAAAGTGTATGTAAAAACAGTTTTTTTTAGTTTCAAACAAGGGTATTATAGGGAAAAAAACATGTCACATTTATTGTGAATAATTAATTCAGTCATCTTTTTCAATTCAATCAAATTAGATAAATGGTATGTATCAAAAAAAAATTAGATAAATGGTTCTTAGATAAAGGATCAAGGAGTATTAAATATAATAAAACCTGTTTTTTTTTTATATTAAACACAATGAAACTTACGGCAAAACTACTAAGAATAATTAGGGACAGCACAATTTTTAATCCAAAATTTTACCAGTATGTAATTTCATCCTTTTGTTTTAATGAAATTTTGGGGTAACTTTTTTTTGGGGTAAAAAAAAGTCATATAGTTTCATAATGCTAAATAAATGGTTCCCATTTTTTTTCAATATCCTTTCAAATAAATATTTAATAAATTAAATAAAAGGTTTCAAAGTATTAATTTAATATGATCCCAAAGTTATTATCAGTTTGAGAAGTATCAATCAACAAAATAATGCTATATATTACGGGTAAATTTTTTGTGAGTATATTAGGTGTAACATCATAAAAAATGCGTCAAGTGTAACTCTTTTTTTTTTTTTTTTTGATACAAAGCATCAAGTGTAATGTAACTCTATTTGGTATCTATATAATTTTTTTTTTATATCTATGTAGTAATATTTAAATTACAAGGATTATTTATCTGTGATTTTGAAAACATAACAATTAGATTAATTCCCATAAAACCCGAAGGGTGAAATCGTAAATTCAATGAAGTTTTGAGAATCATAACACACATGTTCTCTTTTCCATAATAAATTCCATAACTTCATATTCAAATTTAAACAAGATAAAATTAAAATCCATCCATAATCAACAATTATATTTTAAAGCAAATGATGATTGATGATAATCATGATGATCATTATGGAGGTTGACCATTGTTAGTAATCATGCAAGAGAATGCTGATTTTGTATTATTTTTATCTTGTTACCTGAACCATAAAGATAAGTTTTTAAATACTAGCTCTCACTACTTGAATTTTCTTACTATCGTTTCATACTATTAAAGTTTTTATTTATGTAAATCATCTTGTATTTATTGATATAAGAGTTAGTTAACTTTTGTATAGAAAGTTAAGTAAGCTAAACACATTATTTAAAGGTATTTATATTCATAATTTTTTAAATTAATTTATCTGATTTATAAATTGATATATAAACTAAGTATATATATAAATAAATACTTTTAACTCATGTATTTAACTTCTTTAATTTCTCTAACAAAAGTTAATTGTCATTTGAAATTAGAGATTTTGGAATTATCAACTTCCATCAGTTCACAGCTAAGGGCATTTCCGAAGGATATGGTCCAGGTCTTTGAAATCACCATCACACAGCTCACAAGGGAATTGGTTAGGTGCTCATCAAAAGTGATAAGCTTCTTTAATCCAGTTGGGATATGATTTTTTTTATCAAAAAACTTATTTTAATGGGTATACAATCTAAAATAAAATTACTATCATATTTTTAAATAATGATTTTCTTATAAAAAAATTGCTAGTTTTAAAAAATCAGATCTGAACTATCCAAAATCAAATATGAATTGTCCAAATTCAATGGATTGGAGGAACTCATCACTTTGATGACCACCCTAGTCAGGTCAGCTCACACACCGGTTTTAGAGTAATGTATCTGTTCACCCTCTCAACATTTCCATATATACTTCTAGTGCTTCCCCTCCTCGTTCCAGAAATCTTCCTCTAAACTGTTGTACGCTAAGGTAACTTAGAGGCTCCATTGCTAATGAGGTTCCATGAATAGGAATCTGGAGGTTATTAGGCAACGGTAACTTATCTTGGGACATTTGCCAATGTTGTTGTCCTTTAGCATCGGCAAAGTCTCTTATTGGTTTTTGCAACCAAGAGTCGCTCAAATCAATGAAGTCTAAGTTCTTTAAAGGCCTATATCCCCTATCCAATCATCATACCAGAATCTAGTAGTTCTTCATTTACCTGGTTAACATGCAATTTCTAATGAGGTCCCTAGCTAGGCTTTAGCAATACTTCTTGTTAAATAAATCAAGATGAAATTTATTAATCACAAAATGATTATTTACAATAAACAAATCCACTAGGTTCTCATACTATATCAACCAAATAGAGATATTCATTGATCACAAAAGATTGTTTGCAAGAGATAAATCTATCTTTTTAAGGGAAATTACTAGACCCTAAACTCTTATAGCCCGTTTGGTTCACGGAGTTCGTAAGAATGTAATGGATGGGAATATAATGTAATGTAATGATAATTACATAGCATTTGTTTGGTATGTTATTAAGGAATCATGAAATAGAATTTATATTTTATTTACAAAAAATACAAGAATGTGAAATAAACTATTTTAACTTTATCAAGACTAAAAATGAATGATATAAATATATAAATACTGATTTATGAAATATACAAATACCCATATGTTAATTCATACCAGCTGTAATCAGGATTACATAGCCAAAGATATGTAATGGAGATTACCTGATTTGACGTAATCCATTGTAATCAAGATTACATTCGATTGCATTACCATACCAACCAAACAATGTAATCAATAGAATGCATCATAATTACATGTAATCCTCTTTCATGTAATTGAACCAAACGAGTTAGGGATTTGTTAAGGAACACCCATGTTAACCTTCATCCAGAGAGTGATCCATATTATCCTTTCTCTTTATATTGGTAAGAACTCATTGTCTTCTCACATTCAAATATTACACTCTAACCTTTTATGTAAAATTTTAAGTCATTAATTAACTAAGTGATTAACACTAATCATCTTAACGATGTCATTTTCTTAAACCATTTATGGTTTTGAACGAGAAATGTGATTCATGTGACCAACCATATTTGCCTTTGACAACTTGAACCCATAGGATTTGATGTTTATTGACAAGGAAGAACCCCAACTTGGGTAGGAAGGCCGAGTTTTGATTCTGTGGCGATTAGGCAACCATCATAATCACTTTTAAGAGCATTTTAATACAAGTTGAAAAAAACTTTTCCTACATATTTATTTCGAATTGTGTAAAATCACTTTGTGGTTAGATGCATGCCCCTATGGTTGTCACTATATCCCCATATGCTTAATTAGCTATTCGATTTGAGAGATGCATGATAAATTTAAAAGAGATAATATAATTAAGTAATTTATTTAATTTATTAGTCTTCCAAAATGAAATTATATTTTCATCACTAATATCATCAATTAAAATATTTTTATAAAAATAAAAAACTGAATTCTTTACATATCTTTTCGTAATATAATAGATTACTAAGATTTTTTAATTTTATTAACATTAGATGCATTTTATAACTCACATAAATTTTTTCTAAAATAAAAATAAATTATATAAAGTTTTTGAATTAATTAAATTGTGTAAATTATATTTTTATTTTTTAGACTTGCGTAACTTTTCTTTAACCTATTTAATAAATTATAATGATATTGATTTTATTAAAATTATATAATATTTATTTTTTAAAAAGTTTGGGTTGATTTAAAAAAAATTATAATTTTGACAAAACTGAATAATGCGTAATTTTTTTAATTTATTTAATTAAGTGAAACTTAAAATTTTATATTAGTTTTAAAAATAATAATGTGAGAGAACGTAGAAAGTTTTGTTATGAGCAATTTAGTTTTTTTTTAATTTATAATTATATTTTTACTTCTTCTAAATAATTATAACTTTTATTATCTTTCCCAATAAATATTATATCTTTAGGATCTTTTACTGTAATTTTTTCCTAATTAATCTCCCAATTCTTTGCAGGTTCCATCTGCGCATGGCTGGTTATGGAGCACCATACCGAAGCGACAAATTGAGAACGATTACATCGTGAGAAATAAGAACCAAATAAATTCAAAAGCATTACAATTTTTAATTACCCTTTTGCCTGTCATTTCATCTTGCGTGACATTTCTTCAAATCCAATCGCATGAAAATTACCACATTCATTCACAGGTGGTCTGTCCAAAGCTTGTCGCGATGAGTATGAGTCAACCACGAGCACAAAATCTACTCTTTTTTTTTTTTTAAAGCTAAAACAATTTGATAATTTGATTTATCAAAGCATTTTCACTTCTCAACTCAACTCAAGCCACATACTTTTTGCTTTTGGGTGTTTTATTTAACTCAATCAAAATTGAAAAAAAAAAAAATTGTGAAAGATCTGGCTGGTGTATTTTTTTCCTGGAGGAAAAGATATTTTTGATCGACAATTCTGAAGCCTAAAATCGAGTAAAGACGGCAAATTTCTTGATCTCTTTAAGATTTATTCTACTTTGGATGACGGCAGGATATATAATAACAGCAAGAAGGTAGATTTGAGGAAGAAAGAGAGTGTGTGGGAAAGAGGGGGCGAGATTTCGTGGGGTTATCGGTTCACAAAAATATATAGAGAAGAACGATCTGAGCTGAAGGGAGGAAGAAGGGTGGGATCGAAAATCATGGAGTTGGTGTTGTAGCACAGTACTCATCAAGCTTTTTGTACTCGAGTGACACCAATAGAGAGGGAGGGAGGGAGTAAAACCATTTTCTTGCCCAACCTGTTATTTTTTTTTTCTTTTTATCTCTTTCTTCTCTCTCTCCTCTCTCTGTGAGTGTGGTGTGCAATACATTTCCAAATCTAAAGAAGCTCTCGCATCACAGCTGTATCATCCACCAAACTGCACTGGCAGAATTTTTCTTCTTCTTCTTCTTCAGAGTTTGGCTTCTGAAGCTGCTAATCCTTGTTTACTTGGAAGATCCACTTGGATTTATTGACCTTGTTGGAGTAGCCGTTGGGTTGGGTTGAGTGCTGGGAAATCCAAGCATCTTTCTGCAAAAGTTAGGGTTTGTTTCGTTGCCATGACGGGCTGGCGCGAGGGGATGTCCTCTGATAATATCAAGGGCCTTTGCCTTGCTCTGTCGTCTAGCTTCTTTATCGGTGCTAGCTTTATTGTCAAGAAGAAGGGGTTGAAGAAGGCGGGTGCTAGTGGAATCAGGGCAGGTATGTTTTCTCAAATCTTCATTGGATTCTAGACCTATGGGTATTCATTGCGCAATTTACTGCATATTGGAGTAAATATTGGCGCAGTTGAGCAATAATGCGATGGGGTCTAGTGGGTTTGCGGGTGAATTGGGATGGCTATTCGAGATTTCTTTTGCTCCGAAGTCTGATCATGGATCCGATGGAACTGGAGAAGGGATAGTGTCATTGACATGATAAAGAACATTTCCTTCTTTAGAAGAGATCTTGCTATTCAACAAGTGGGTTGTATTAGCATTTTTGTGATTATTAGTAGTTTAGCGATTTGATATGCCTCTACATGTATGTGGTTTCAATCTGGCTGTTACTGGTAGCGGATGAGTCATGTGATTCATCTCAGACTCAGAAATTTGGTGCTAAAATTCCTTTATTTGCCTCATATTTGTCGGCTGCTATTAGAGTATCCAGTTCATTTTTGGAAATTTGGTTCGTAGGATGTGAGATCTGGACCAAAATAGTCTAAAATCAAAAGGTTTTCATTTCTATTTAATTTGCATAGTTTTGTTGAGTTTCATATGTGCTTCTGCTATTTGAACGCACAAATGCTTCAATCATGAAGATTGGGAGGTGTTACTATTATTGCTTGTCACTTACTAGTTGCATAAGGCATGGATATCTCAAGCTTTCTCACTTGCTGTAAGGATGCATACATATGATTTGCATCTACGTTAGTTGCTTATGCTTTGTAATACTGACTGAACACCTTTGCTACGTATTATGGGTTATGCCGTTATGGTGACTGACTTTTTAAGTAATCTTATTTGACAGGAAGTGGAGGCTATTCTTACTTATATGAGCCACTTTGGTGGGTGGGCATGATAACAAGTGAGTTTGCACTGGATTCTCTTTGGTCATGAATTTGCTATATATTATGTGCTGGATTTTTTAATTTTATTGTTTTAATGACAATAGTTCATATGAATCTTATGGTCTTTTGGGAACTAAATTATGTTGAGAAAAGAAGGATAGTGAAATGTTTAGCAAATATATTACCAAGTCTCTGGAGAGTTGCAGTATTAAAAAATGAGCATAAAAGCTGGGAGGACTCTTAGCATAGCGTTCATATTTACAGATTCCTATATTATTTACTGTGGATGCATGACCAGTAACCTCTTACTAGGGTCCGAACACTATCTGATTACTAATTGCTACCCAGATCTCCTCAACACCCGTTTGGTTGCTTCATTTGTGAAAGATTTTATTTTTTACCGTAACAAATATTATGAAGCTGCTGCTCCTTTATGAACTCATGAGAATGAGATAGAAGATTGATTCTTGCTTGATGATTGATAATGATCAAGCTCAGTGTCAAATATGTAATGGCTATGGGGTATGCCATACTGAAGCGCCGCAAGAAGATGAGAAGGCAGGCTGCTTCAAGATATGAGTGGGAATGGTGGAATAATTTAAAAGTAGAGTGATTTTGCTCCTTGCTAATTATCTTAAAAGTAGATGAAGATGGCGGTGCTGCTACTAGACTTTTAAAATATTTGAATTCCTTAGAACAAGCTTTAACGAACATAAAGATACTGTCAGTTTTCGAAAACCAGTTAGTTATCTTAATTGGCTGTAGTTAATGATATTAGTTGAAATTTCTATTCTAACAGGCATTTGCAATTTCAACAGTGATTGTGGGAGAAATCGCTAATTTTGCAGCTTATGCATTTGCTCCAGCTATATTGGTGACCCCACTTGGTGCACTCAGCATCATTATCAGGCATGAAAAAAAACTAGCTTCATATAATGCCTCACTTCTTGGTGATAAATGCTGATTGTGCTGTTTTATTGCAGTGCTGCACTTGCTCATATTATTTTAAGAGAAAAATTACATGTATTTGGCATTCTTGGTTGTGTTTTGTGCGTTGTGGGTTCTACAACAATTGTCCTCCATGCACCTCAAGAACAACAAATTAACTCGGTGATAGAAGTATGGGATCTTGCTATGGAGCCTGGTAATGGAATTCCCACCTGAAATAATAATTTCTTCATCTATAATATCTTATTTATCATTTCATACTGATAGATGATAATCTTTATTTTGGCAGCGTTTCTCATTTATGCAACCATCATTCTAATAGCTGTCTTAATTCTCATTTTCCACTACGTTCCACTATATGGGCAGACACACATTATGGTTTACATTGGTGTTTGTTCCCTTGTAGGTTCTATAACGGTAGGTCTAATCCTCTGATTATCAACAAGTTTTTAGTATTCTTTTCTTGCCCCTTGATATGTCATTTCTTGGTGTTCTTATTCTTAAGCTATTCTTTGCCAGGTCATGAGTGTTAAGGCGCTTGGAATTGCGATAAAATTAACTCTGTCAGGAATGAATCAACTACTTTTTCCCCAAACTTGGGTGTTCACTCTAATTGTGACTGTTTGTGTTCTTACCCAAATGAATTATTTAAACATGGTAATTTGATTTTTGTTGTTAATTTCCAGAATTCCTATAGTCATTTTGTGTGTCATAAATGGTTACTTTGACTTTCTTTACAGAGTTATCAATGTCATGTGCTTTGCATATGTTATTGTTTTTTGTCTGTATTATTTTTTTTCCAATGCTCTTTCCACACTTCGCATATGTATCCATTTCTTGTTTGTTTTGGTTAGATGAAAGGCCTGTCTGTAGAAGTTAATTTTCTTTCATCTGCAACCTCGAGGTCCTTGAATGAGCTTCTTTGGTTGATTTTTTTAATTTGTGAAGGAACATATTTGTGCTACTGCCTAGTGTACAAGAAATTGAATTTTAAAAAAAAAAAATGGACGGAGTGTTCATTTGTTTCAAGATGATAAAGGAAACTAGAACGGCTTAATAAAACATGGGCTAGTAGGTTTAAAGACATGGACGAAGTTTAACTATTTTGTTTCTCACTTGGTTTGGAATCCTTCTTTCTTCTGACTTTATTTGACAAACCACTAACCAAACTTCGTACTTTCACCTAGATACCGTGCATCAGAATGTTAAAATGGATTTCAAAATCATCCTAAATAGGTGTTTGTTTCTCACTTAGTTTTGGCCAAGTGCAGAGACAAGTGGGTCAGGGTGAGTGAGAACCTATTGTGTTTCAAATTCTTGATAGAAAAGTAGATACTTCTCAAGATTTGCTTGCCTCTGTATCTCAAAAAAAAAAAAAAAAAAACAAAACAAAACAAAACAAAAAAAAAGAAAGAAGGAAAGGAGGAAAGGAAAGGAAAAGTACGCACTGGATGTTCTTGTCACTGCTCTTAATTTTAATACTATTAGATGATTAAACAATGCAATTACTTCTACATATTACTGTCTGTTTTCTCTTTTTATGTTTTGAATGCTGTCCTTTCTGTTTGATTTCTCATGTGATAAATTCATTTATTGAATTCAGGCACTGGATACCTTCAACACTGCAGTGGTATCTCCAATATATTATGTTATGTTCACATCTTTAACCATTGTGGCTAGTGTTATAATGTTTAAGGTAAGTATTCTTTGCTAACTTATTATTTTTGGGCTCAAGAGCTTGATTGACCATCTGTCTATTGAATGATCTTGCCCAATGGTTATATTTAATCTTTAATCCTTTAGGATTCATTAATTCAGTGATAAAGGATGAAACCTTTTCTCTCCTGTGCCATGAATAAGCATGCATTAATACAAAATCCTATTGGGCACAAACAATATCGCAACTTGTTTTTCTTTGTCTTTATTACTTTATTCATCTTTTTCTCAGAGTTCTGCTTATACTTAGTCCATGAAATGAGTAATATCTGCCTTTTACTTGAATCTTTGTCACATTTGACTTGCTGCGTCTGATCGCTGTTTTTGTGGTTTAGATGACTGATCCTTAATCTAACTTATGAATTTGATATCAGGACTGGGATGGACAAAGTCCAACACAAGTTGTCACAGAGATGTGTGGATTTGTGACGATACTTTCTGGAACTTTTCTTCTTCACAAAACTAAGGATATGGTTGATGGTATGCTCTGTCAATCTTTTATCTTTATCTTTGTTTTCTTTTTTATTTGTATCTTTAATCTTCAATCATCAAGAAAGTTGTCCAAAGGACAAAATGACTCATTGATGTGGATGTGATTTAATTTGCACCCTCTCGTTCATGGGTGTAATCAGGTCAAGCCTAACCTGATCTTTAATCAAGCCAAAATTTATGATCAGTCTCTCAATCATTTGATAAATAAACCAACTCAAACAATTCAAAGACACAATAGCATCTACATATACTAGGTAAATTAGTTAGAAAGGGAAAAAATATAAAATCCCCTTAATTTCTCGGTCACTTGCTAATAGCTCTTGAACTTTCAAAATCAACAGTCAGTTTTATGAATTTTCACATTCCAACATATTGGTTTTTCTATTTTGCCCCTGCTAACATGAACTCGTTTGGGCATTCCCATAATTTTTCACATGTTAGCATGGGCACATGGAAGTTTGCCATATCAGTTATGGGATATCTTGGGTAGCAAAGGAGTTAACATTGATATAACAGTAAAACCAAGCCTTATCCTTCCAAGTGAAGTCAGCTACAGAGATCGTATGATGTCATTGAGTTCTATCAGTTAATGAATTTGCATTGATAGGAGGAAAATAGACAGAAGTTTCTATTTTTTGGAATGTGAAACCATGTAAAAAAGAAAATTAATTATTAAAACCATGCATGCGAAATTCATGTATACTTTATTAAGTTTGACTCGTATACTTCAACAAGTTCAATATTCTACTCAAGTTTATTCTTTTATACAAACAATTCTAGATAGAAACAATCATTTATGGACTTGAATTCAAACAAGTCTAGTTCATTTGCATGATTGGACTCGTTTATGCACGCATGCTCTCACACTGTCATCTTTAAATACAATTAGATGTCAGTCTTACGTGAGGTAGTTTGCTATTAATGACTTCGAATAGTACGACTTTCTATAAATCACATATATATTGGTTATGTGCAGGTTCACCAACTTTGCCCATCAAACTTCCCAAGAATTTACAAGAGGACGACTTTAGTAATGGTGAAGGGATTCCCCTAAGACGGCAGGAGTCCTTAAGAGCAACATGATACAAAGATAATTCTTTTTGACATGCCATTCATTGCATGCAATTCTCTCATACTTTTGTCTCTTGGGGAGGGACCTTGTGAAGGTCACCGTGTATTTGCGCAAGAATTTTCCATCCCCACATCATTATATAATTCATTTTCTTGTAGCAGTTGGGATATGGAAGGATGAGATTATCCTGTCATAGTTCTTTTGGCTTCCCTGATGATTATTGATATTTCCTTGTACACCTCTCTCCTCTAAGCTCTCCACACATCAGAAGACACAGTCCAATGTAATTTTCTGCTCCCTGATCATTATTATTATCATTATACAGTGTATCTCAGTTAAATCCATGTAGCTCTGCACCAATTATTAGAAATGTTGTTTATATTCTTATTCTTATATACATACACTCTTCGCAATCGTTTGCGAGGAGTCAAGGATCAATTGAGACACACAAAATGGGTTTGTTAATTCAGCGAGTTTCTTATTGGTTCCTTGTATCTAACTTTGCATCTAGCTTTTCAATTGTTTTTAGCTTCAGCATTTGCTCTTGTGATGAGTTCATTTAGTGAGAAATTACTTTTTTTTTTCCTGTTAAAAATACTTAGTTGTTCACCCCCTTTTTTCCAGGGATTAAAAAAAAGGAGAATGAAATATAAATACTACCAAAATATATTAATTTCAATGGTGAAATTCTTATTAAATTTTTAGAAACCATTCTGGAGTTAAATTTTTTCATGAAATGACATAAATTCCCTCATGTAAAATGATTCAGATTTCAAATTTTAAAGTATTTATGCAGTAAAAGGAATCAGTCAGAATTTGTTTCCTCATTTTCAAAAAAGGTTGTCAACGATCCTTTTAGTGCTGTTTGTGTTTTAATTTTATATCTCATTGGTACAAAATCATGTTTTGCCGTCAATACATTTGTTGGTTGAATTACATTTTCATGTTGACTCAAACTGCAAGTTTGTCTCTTCGGTTCATCTAGTTTATGGATTCACTTCTCTATTTGCTCGGTTTATGTTTTCATTCTGTATGCCTTTTTTTTCCCCTATTAAGTACATGTTTCTTTCTATCTAAGACAATCATTTTGTATGTGTTTTTTTGTTAAGTAGATTAGTTTGTCATATGGTGAATTACTAGACATTTGTCATAATTAACCCCATTGGTTTTTGCACCTTTTTTGTATCATATATTGGGCTTCCTTGTTTCACTTGTGTTCACGACCTAAAATAAAGTCTCATATTAGCGGAAGTTAGATTTAATGGAATGAATTAGTTTCTCATAGCACGATGAACCAATATTCAAATTTTTAATAGGAGAAGTATCTACATTTAATATCAACAAAGAGAGTCCAATTTCACCATATAACTGCAAGTTTATTATTTGAAATCATATTCAGCTCAGGTCGCAAGGGTGAAATCTCAAAGGCAACCCTAGGTAGATACAAACAAAATTAAGATCATGTTTGTTAATAAATTCTGAAAATCAATTTTACACAAGTCGAGATAAAATTCTCTCACATACTTACTTCGGATTGTGTGAAATTACTTTTCAAACCAAAGTTTTGTTACTTCCCAAACAAACTCTATGAAGTCCAGCTCCTTTTTTTTCACAAACTCATACTTGAGGGGAAAAAAAAGCTTAAAAAGGCTCTTGGTATCATTGGATCTGAAGGCCTCAAAGCCTAACCCTTACCAATAAGGCTAACAACTTATCATTCTATCCCTTCACAATTGATCATCCATGCCAGCATGCCAAAGATCTAATACATGCAAGAGCATATGTGGAAGTTCCTATTAAATAATGTCTGGCATACTTATGTGTGTGTCTCTTCATAATTGGATTGATTCATTTACAAGTATTGTATTGATACAATCAAATTAAAAATCTCTCCGAAGTTAAAGTAATAACTAATAAATGTCATCACTCATCAATTGAAAAGTCATCTTGAAGTAGCAGAACACAGCTATCCTTTAGCCTTTTGTTTCAGAAGTCCTGAAAGGGAACCGCAATGTGTTGATTTATAGTCGCATTTCTCACAACAAGACTCCAACTTTTGAATGACTTGAAGGCACCTGCACAGAATGAAATCAGCGAGTAGAAGACTTCCAAGAACCAAGTAAATGAAGTTCAGTACGTCATGCTAGCATATAGGGCAGGATTATTGCTTTAATATGCTCGGTTTTCAACGTAAGAGCCAACTGACCTTTGAGAGAAATTAAAATAGCTAAAAAAAATTATTTAATTATAATATATATTCTAGAATACTTATTTATTTTATATGTATATTCAATTATATATCAGTTTACAAGTCATGCAAATTAATTTAGAGAAAAATGATAAATATATCAGCTAATTAATTATCTTAATCTCCCCTAAAAAAAGTTAACCAGCTATTATATTTAAAATCAGATGTAGAATCATAATATAGAATTTCTTATTACATTATGGTGAAATCATTGACACATTAGCACAATGAAGAGTAGATTAATGAACCCTAATAAGCTACATAGATTAATCAGAAGAGCAGCAATTAGCTAACCACTGATCCAATGTCCAAAAGTTGTACAAAGTTCCTCCTGGTTGGAGGCAACAAAACTGAACTGTAACTTTCATGTGAGGCTTTGCAAATTATACAACTAACTCATGACTCGGGGAAAAAAAGAGACCAGCTATTCCAAACTTTCGCTACTCGCAAGTTAAGAAAGCTGCTAAAGGAATGTTGCAAAGTAGAAGGAACTTGCTAGTTTCAGGCCTTCCATCATGTATTGTACAAAAGTTCAATTTCTTTTCCTTGCAGATGCAATTTCTTCAACAACACCTCAAAGGATTTATTTGGAACAAGATTTGGTTAAAATTCTTTATGTATTTGCTATCACGTACTCTAATAACTTAGAACGTTTTTTTTTTTTTGGGAACTCCACATTACATAATTGACCTTTCAAAAAAGGATTTCAACTTCTACCACTGTTAAGTTGAGAAAGCTACTAAAACAATGTTGCACAGAAAAAGAAACTTGCTACTTTCAGGCCTTCCATAATCTATTTCACAGAAGATTCAAGGCTTGTTTGGGAGGGAATCAATTTCCAAAATCACTTTCACGCAAGCCGAGACAAAACTCTCTCACATACTTACCTCGGATTCTGTGAAACCAATGTTTGAAACTTAAGTTTTGTTACTTCCCAAACGCAATCTCAATTACTTCAACATGGCATGTACAACTTTTGGCCAAATATAAAGGGCGTATACAACTTACCTAAGAGGATTTATTTGGAACAAGATTTGTTTAAAGTTTTTGGGTAACCACAATCTAATTCTCTCATTAAAAAATAAAATTTGAATTATCTTTACAACTATTACATGACCAATTCGCCTTTATCATGCAAGATGATACATACTAAAACCCTTAATATCTTAGAAGAAAAAAGGGTTCTGGTTACCAACAAGGTGTTAGTTGAGGTGGTAAGCGACCTTACTCTATAAGAAGGGGAATACAAGTTCGAATCCTGGGAAGCACACTTGTTGGGGGAGGTGAACATCCTTTGCACTCTAAGCCTAAAAAAGAATTAATCTCAAGTCCAAAGTGAATTAGAGGTACCCTTAATTAAATTAAAAAAGGGGGGTTTCCGGTTTACATTATGGATCAAAACCGCAAGGCTCAAGCAGTCATCAACACATACTGCACATTATCTGTGAAGTATTGAAATGCTTCAACAGCATGCCTAGAGCATACGGAAACATTGTATTGTCAGCATGGAGATCACCCAGAAGGCAAATAAATCTCTTGTGGTCTTCTCTGACTTCGTATTCGTAGTGAACAAAGTCATATTATGACAAATTTACTGATGTTCCATCATTATGAGCAAAAGCAAAATACAGCGCAGACTCAGTTGTGGAATACAAAAGTGTCCCGATGCCTTCAAGATAATGTCAACAACTAAAAGAGATCCCAGACCAAGAAACTAAATAAGCAGGGTGCAATTATCACTGTAAAATGGAGCAAGAAACCACCAGGAAGCTTTCATTTCAATCATCTAAAACGAAAGAGGCTTCCAAACCCTAAACCTTAAAACTAAATGACAACCTCAATCAATCATCATACTGTTCATCCTCCATATGGGCCAAAATACAATTCAAATAGGTCACACCAGACACTATAACTGTAGTGCAAAAATAGAAGGATTGACTTTAAAGCAGACAAGATAGACATCTCTTAGGTGGCAGCAACAGAGAAATGCAAGAACGACATGCTGCAAAATGTTGTATTGTTAATGTTTATTTTTTTTTTGGTGACATGTATCGTTAATGTTAAAACTACTAAAAAAGGCTTGCAATCTCTTTTGATAGTCTCCAAGTTTCTAATCATCAGAACCCTGTCTTACAACCAAAATACAAGGATCATGCAATCCATGGTACAGGAGATCTCAGGTTTAGTCGTTCACTACTCCTCTAGTGCTATAAATTTCATATGCAGATATTTTACTGAGAAGATGGTTATGCACATTGAAAACGAGTATAAGATTATAGAAAAAGATTATGATGAAGATCTGTTATATTCCGTAAGCAAGTTATTGCATTTTACTAATCTGTCTGCAAGCCCAGACACAGACAGATAATGGAAGGAAACAGTATAACAGTTCATTATTTTATAATTTAGCAAAAAGAAGAAAAAGAATCAATATAATACAGTAATGGTTATAACTCATCAGATGCTCCCATGCATCAGCAAGAGACAGAGAGGATTTCTAGTCACAGAAGATTTACACAGGATGGATGTTGGCCCTAAGCAGCCGAATAACTACAGTGATGAAAAGGACCCATCACCATATAATCCAAATCTTTTCCCCAAAAAAATTGATATTCTTAGACAAATAACCAGCACTATCACCTCCACCAATATCGTCGTACATTTGTGCCAGAAACACAAAATTCATTTGTCTAACTAACCGGACAAAATTCGGCATCAGGAGCTAGAACTATATGTCACAATCCCAAGTACAGCAGCAAGAAACTCATTAAAAAAAAAAGTGATGCACGCCTTGTTAAAAGTAGACAAGTATTAATTATAATCATATATCTACTTGCTTGATTATATTGGCTTTCACACCAGAGGACTAAAATGTAGAACGCAGATTTACATGCATAGTTCATCAGAGAGAGCTCCATATAGCATGAATAATCTGAGTAAATTATCGACGTATCCAACCGCATCAAAATAATCCCCCCAAAAAAAAAGCAAGCAACAAAACCTAGATGATCAAAACCAAAATGCTAATCAACGAAGGCCAAAAAGTGAACGAGAAAACCATTCCACGATTTGTAATCAAACATGTTCAAGCAGTTTTATGAGGAATCAAAAACACAAATTTTAAAGGTCGACACACAATCAGATTTCACGATTGAAATTAAAAAAAAGGGTAAAAGAAGGTACCTTTGAGGAATGAAGTTGTTCTTGGAGAGACAAGCTTGAATGTCGCAAGCCTCTTTCTTGCAGGGCTCTTTGCTTGGCTGAGGCATGTTTCAGAAATCAGTAGCTTCAATCTACAACAGCTATGAATGGCGGCCTTCGCTGGCTCCGATGATGCAGTGAAGGTGGCCGTCGATGGCGGTGGAAGCGAAGGAAACGACGTCGTGGGGCGGGAGGCAGATATACGAGCGAAAGAAAAAGCCGGTGAATCGTCGTTCTGATTCGGGAAGTTGGAGGCTTTTTCGAGCCATCTCGTGCAGAGGCCAGATTCTCCACGCTATTCACAATTATACGGTTGGGGAAGTGGATCCCACCGAGTCAATTGCCTATGGGAGTTACTATGGGCCGCCAAAGGGTGTGCACAATTTAAAAAAAAATTAAAAAGAATTAATGTGCAATTTAGCAACCATATATTTTATTATGGGCTTATGTCATAATTAAATTTTGGAAGAATCGGAGAAAAGTCTCCCATTAAGGAATTGATTGTAAAATGGAACATTCCATGTTTTGTGCAATT
>QFDD01114647.1:0-38583 GCA_006871305.1 Vachellia collinsii
AGCTGCGGCTGAGTTCCTCTCGGGTGAAAAGTGCGCTGCAGCCAAGATAAGTGCGCCGCAGCTCGTTTTGCCTCTGGAAAATAAGTTCTTCACATCAAATTAATGCATTCTACCCATAAGTTGACCTCCATTTCTTCCTCTTTGAATTTCCAAATGTGAGTTTGAACAGCTTTGGTCTCTAAATCCTTCTTCTACCAAAATATACCTTGCAATATAATAAAATCTATAAGCTCATAATGAGTAAGGATAAGAGCCAAAATATGCACAATTAAGCAATAATGAGCAATAACAAACTTCATGTGCATTTCCTAACTTTGAATGTTCAAATCATGTATAATAGAACCAAAAATGCATAAAAACATAAGGAAAATGCACTAAAATGACATGTGATCCCAGAGGTTAACAGAGAGATATCCCATAGCTTAAGAATTCATTCATCAAAATCTGAGTTACAACTATTGTGAACATCTGCATATCGATCAATTAAGTTTTCCTATCAATGAAGAAACCTTTTTAACCTTCTTATGAAATAACTTTAGGAAGAAATAAAGGTTAGGGTCTAGCTGAAGGGTTGATTTCTTACAATGTGATAAATCAATATTCGAATCCTTACTAAAAGAGGTGCTCATAGTTAATATTTGATAGTGCTTCGAACATGATTGTATGCATTAGATCAATGATATTTGTGCAAACAAAAAAACCAATATTCCACTTGCTAGGATGAAATAATAAAAACATCCAGATGCAACCCATTTAATACATGATTAACATCCACTTGCCAAAAAAAGTAAAACAGATAAAGTTTCCTGGAAATATATTATTTTTGTTTGCATGGCAGAAGAATATTATTCCAGATCAAACCCATGTGCACTAAATTATTATATAAGAAACCCAATAATATAATAGAACAATCAGAAAATGACAAAAGTGGTAGAAAACGTAAAATAAATATCTAGAAAATGAGAGCGCGAGCACAAAGATGAACACAAAGATAATCTTAACAAACACGATCAAAGTCTGTGAACACTAATTGACATTGACCCAAGACAAATGCAAATTTATATAGAGAGTACTTTCTACATTGGTTGTGCAGACAACTAGTGTAAAAAGTTATAAATTTTTATATGAATTCAATAATTTAAATAACTATAGATCAATAACGGTTTTTAAATTAATCGATGTAGAAACTGTTTTATATACTAGTCATTTATCATCCACAGTTGAAAAACCACAACATTTCATTTTATGAAAAAATAAGGTGGGTATTATTATAAGCATCAAATATTGAGCTAGACTTGTTTCTCCATGTATTATGTGGACTTTAAATAATGAACCATATTGTCCACCCATTTTGTGAATAATTTATATTTTGTAATAGATGTTATATTTTCATTAAAATTGATCTCGATCATAATGTTCATTGCAAATTGAATAATAAAACAAATGATGAAAGCAGAATCAAAAATAAAAGATGCACCCGCAGCCACTACACCAATAATGCCCTTATTTAACTTCCTCCTACAAGTGGCAAGAATTAAAAACGTTGAACTTATTTAATTTCTATTTAAGAATGATCTCGAAGATTATTTATTTGGATTACGTTATTTGAAATATTCTATGATGTACCACTTTGATATTTATTATAAGTCCATTTTAGTTTTAACTAATTCTTACATATAAACAAATGATAGGTAAATCATTAAATATGCCTTAATTAACTCACATCTCTCACCTCGTTCTCTAAAATAAGGGTAAAATTGAAAAATAATCATTAATAACTTCTATGTTGACTTATATTTAAGATAGAAAACTCTTCTACAAGTGGACTTATAATAATGACCATAAATGTACATACTCTTATTGTCTTATTTATAGGGTATAGGTAGAATGAATTTTTTTTGTACTATTTATAAATTACATTATTAAATTTTCATATGAATGTACAAATTTATCATTCATTTATTATTGTGTTGACTTTATTCTCACAGGGTATAATGTACATTTAATAGGAATAAAGTTATATAATTATTGAATTTTAAGACATAGTTAACAAAATTAAAAAAATTTCTTAGTTTGTGTGAAATAGTTGAAAGTGATTATGGGCACAACTAGAGTACAAGGTAAAAATGCAATTGGAGTTTTGTCTAGTAAGAAGCAAATGCACTTTTTGGAAGCTTATGATAGACAAGGACTCAAATGAATGAGTCTTGAAAGAGAGAACTAGAGAAAGAGTGTGTGGGGTTGAAGTAGAACTGAATTTAAAAAAAAAAAAAAATCGAAGAATAGCTCTCACGGGAGAATGTTTAACCCTCTTGCATGCACATGTACAATTTTACGTTTTCGTTTTGACAAATGTTCTTACGTAATTTGTCCTCTGTATGAAGTCTTGCAATAACAAAGTGGCATCATTATGACTCATGCATAATAGATAGTATATTTTATCCTTAATATGAGAGTCAGTTAAACTTTTTGGATAGATGAAATAAGTTGAATATATTATTTAGTTATAATGTTATATTCTAAAACACTTATATGTATAATTAGATTAGATATCGAGTTACAAGTTAGATAAATTAGTTTGGAGAAAAATGATAAATATTTTTAAAAATTCAACGCTCTTATATTAAACATCCAAGGTAGTACATCTACTTGCATGCTATGAATTGCATGATATATAGTTTGTTTCATAGTTTTCTTTCGAGCTCTTTGACAATTTTTCATGACCTAGAAGACACACACACACATATATTTTACCTCCTATCCTTGATAGAAGAGCTAAATGAATAATTTGCGTAGATTAAGAAAATTAGTTAAATTAGTTATTTATAATAAATATAAATTGATTTTTCTTAAACACCCCGTTTTCTTGACTATCGTAGGATAGAATCCCCATAATGTATGTAATCAATGGGAATACGTTGAGGAAATCATCTTAAATTTGGAAGAAAGTTGTGAGATATAATATTTAATATCAAATTTATTCTTCAACCAACTCTCATACTAACTATGATAATAGGCAAATATAAAATAAATGCACACTCATGTTTACGCCAATAAATTATATTAGTCTACAATCTTAGTGCAGCGCACGTTTGGGTTTGAATTAACCATGTATACTATTTTTCAAACATGTGAGAATAGTTTTATCTCAACTTACATGACAGGATCTTCTAATGCCATGGCAAACTGGCCCTTAAAAGTTTTTTTTTTCCCGCTATATATTATTGCAATATTATGATGTTCTGAAAATCAAAATAGAAGGAACAGGTTTAAAAATGAAAAAAAAAGTTAAATTATTTTGCAGGAAAAATAAATTAGAAAACCATTCTTTCACTCTCACTTCAATATTTTCCATATATGTTTTTAAGAATAGTGATTCAAACAATTTTTCAATTTTTCACTTTTAAAATTTGTTCTTAAAAATTTACTCAACAGAATTGTCTTAAGAACACAAAAATAGAGAATTAAATCACACAAGGGCTTAATCTCTTGGTTCCAATGGTCCACACCCCCTGCCAAAAGTCTATCATTTCTCGATTTGTGTGTCTCATACTCGTGTAAGGGCCATGGACATGATGAGCACAGGTCTTGATGCCATGAGTACATGTCTAGATATGACAAACACATATCAAGAAGCCATGGGCACATATCTAGACAAGACAATCACTGAGTGATCAATGACCATGAAGAAGGAGTATCACGGAGGAGATGAGCACATAAAAGAGGTATTCCTTACCTGTTTGCCTTGAGAGTGCAATTTGTCACATCCCTTTTAGCTTAATGTGTTAGAATGAGATTTTCTGAAAATTTTAAAATTTTTTAAACAACTTTTATATAAAGCTGTTTTTAAAGTAACCACTGAGTCAGGTTTCGATCCTGGGATTTGTGGGTTATGGGCCTACTACACTTTCGCTACGCAATTTCCTTCTGACCCATATTATTATGTACATAATTTGTACAATCATAAATACCTGAGCATTTAAGCCATCCAGGCTTATATTAAAATGAATCCATAACTATTAATTTAAACCAAAATTCCATGTAAATGGGGGTTCTTCAATCTTCTTCATTCTCACCTTCTATGCCTCTTTTGTCATGAATTCTGTGTCTCTTGAGCTACCCGCTTTAGCTGTATTTGTTTGAAAGGAAGGGTGAAATTCGAAAATTTCCGTAGAAACCACAATTTATCAAATATTTATATATATAATTCACAATCATACAAAAACAAGCCACATGTTCATATGGATATCATTTCACATAACACCCTACACCTTCGGAGGGTTCACATAATACCCCTGCACCTTCGGAGGGGGCCCAAAGGAAGCTATCCCTTAGGACTTTAACATATCACCCCCACACCTTCAAAGGGGGCCCAAGGAAAAACATTCCCAAGGGACTTACACATCACCCCTACACCTTCGGTGGGGGCCCAAGGGAAACATTCCCAAGGGACTTCATCACATCACGTGTAATAAATATGACACAAACAAGCATGCAGAATTAAATACATAAGAATAAGATAAAGAGGGTTTCTACCTGTCTCCCTTCGTTTACTGTTACCTTATCTGGCAAATCCATTCTCCAGCCTTTCTTGGAGTGCTCAAACAGATATCAAATCCTAAAAACATTCACGTATAATATTTCGTTAATTATACGCTTATTGAGCTTCATTAAGCTCATCTTTCTTTCCTAACCCAATTTCTACCCCTTTACATTATTTTCTTAACCATTTGTCCAACTTGTCCAAAAAGGAACAATAATTAATTCAAATCCTTCTCAGTTATTTAGCATAGGATCCTTCATCATTAGAAGGCACTTAGATTCTATAGAGAGATAATCAACGGCAGACTAACTTTTAAGTCAATTAAATCACCAATACCTAACTTCAAAATAAAATTAATAATTGATTGTTTTACTTCTTGAATACAATTCTCCCATTACCTTTTACTCTATTATCCTTGCCACTTTGCTAATTTCTTAACCAACTTCTATAACTTGACCAACCAATGCCAAGAATTTTAAATCCTTGTTTACTATTTAACATTGTGTCTTTTATTATTTAAAGACACTTAAACCTTCCATCAATTCCTTATAATTTTGTCAAATACTCCAAGAAATTCTAAACTTAACTTCATAGTGTGTGTGTGTGTGTGTGTTCAGCTACACACACGCACTCACACATATATACATCTATATTCAATTCATATTCTCCATTTCAGATTCAAAATACTTGCATATACATTTACCTACATTCACAGCTACGCATAAACTCATATACGTGTATATGTACATATTTTCTTTGATTCATCTAAACTTCCATACTGCTCACTTTCCTATGAAACAATAAGGATTTATTCACATGAAAAATCATTCAGGACCTAAATTCCAATTCCAATGTGTGTATATATTCACTCTCACAGCCTCAAACTTACATATATATTCCCTTCTTTTTTTTTTACCGTCAATTTCAAAGAACCCAAGGTTCCTGTTTCAGTTCCAACGCATACACACATATATACACACTAAAATTCCAGATTTCAAAATACATATATATACATACCAGACACGCATGCATATATATTTCTAGATTTCAAAGACTTTTGTTCCAGCTTTCGAAAGTGCACACACACACTCTCACAGAAGCTAAACCAGCATATGCACATTTCCTTTTCTCCATCAGATTTCAAAAACCGAGACCCCATTTCCAAAGCAAAAATTTCAAGCTTCTCGATACATCAAAGCCAGCTACAGAAACGTACATGCAGCGGCACCACGGACAATGATAACATACATATACGTATATATATATTTTCCTATTTTCTGTTAATTACAAGAACCCAAGGCTCCGGTTTTCAGTGTTCATTGTGGGTATATATATATACACACAGACTCAGATTCTGCCGCATGCATATATATCTCTTTCACCAACCCACTCATATATATATATATTTATATGCATACACGGACACATACCTATTCACAGTAACATCAATATATACATTTGTTAGTGCACATTATATCATGACCTTTTAATTATAAAATGCACTTGTGTGTGTAATAACATACCTCAACCTTTCAAACTTCCTCTTTATATATATTTTTTCCCTCCTTTAGTCTTAACCATTCAAACCGTTCATCATCAAATCTTAGTGGCCCTCTGAACATTTTATTTTCTTTTATCCTCACAGAACATGAACCAGAAGCGGTGGGATACTTATGCACAGCATAATCGATGCCATTTTGCTTTGCTACAATATAGTTTGCAAGCTCTAATATAGGAGCCTAAGCACCTAGTTTTTTTTTTCAATTAGCACCCACACCGTTACAGATTCGTTACACACGTACACCCACACACAGACCTCGGCTCGGACGGGGAAAAAACATGCAAAGATCCAATCAACCCACAGAGCTCAAATCTTACACAAGCAAGGAGATTAATTGGTGAGATTCATCCTATTACCTCTAATTTCTCTACTTTTGCTTAGCTTAACACCCATCCCAAAATGGACTCAGAGGTGGAGAAGAAAGGAACAGAGGTTACCTTGGTGAGATCCTGCACTCTAAGCAAGCTCGACCTCTTTTTCGGCGAGACCCACAGCACCGACCACAAGCTCTCCTCTCTCACGGTCTCACGCTCTCTCATCGCTATCTCTCTGTTCTGAGCCGAAGGAAAATGGGAATGAATGAAAGAGAACACGGGAGCTAAGGGGAAATGATGGGGAAAAATGAGCTGGAGGCATGGGGAAAAATTGGCATGAAGAAAATATCTTCTTCTTCTTCTTTTTTCTTCCTTAAATAATCTCAAATAGGCATAAAATTTTTCAATAGGCAACTTTCTCCTTCAAACTTGACCCTTAACATGTAAAATAATTATTTTGATGAATTTTAGGCAATTTATTTACTTTCATCAAATTTCCTTAAAATACTTTTGGCCCAAAAATTTATTCATCCTAATCTAAAAATTTTGTAATTGGCTTCTCAAAGCCTCATTACATTTCATAATATGTTACCCAAAATTTGGGATGTTACACAATTCATGTGAGCCATCAAGCTTGTCCTCTTTATAAAAAAAAGTAAAAAAGAATCTAATTTGACCCTTCCTTTTCTTCCAGCAGGACCAATTTATGTTATTCTTCACAGTGGCTTGAAACATCAGCAATTCAGAACCTTGTTACTTTCCCGTCCAATGTTTGCTTTTCATTAAAGTTTTCAAGTGTTCTTGATACAGGAAAGAAAACAAATTGAGCATGTAAAACCCAAAAGATATATCAATCTTATGCATATGTCTATTTATTATTTAAGAGATTCTCTATAAAACTTCTCAAATTTAAATTGGCCGTTAGTTTCTCCAATTCTAGTGCTTCAGCAAGATACAATGGGTATAATATATATATGGCTAATATGGAAAAAGGAATGACTAAATAATAAATGATGTAGAGGCATGTGGTGGCTGCTATCTTAGATATTTCGTTTGGTGTTGATCCTTGTTGGGGCATTCAGCTCATGCAGATTGATTGGGAATTATGGGATTAAGGTTGAATGAATAATAAAAGTGGAGGCCAGAGCAGCAATGGCTAATGGGTGGCTTCCCATAATGAAGCCAGAGGAGTGAATCTTTGTTAAACTCCACATCTAGTACTGTCAAGGTTCAAGGTTTTCGAATACAAGTTCAAAGATTATTTTCAAGGGCAAGCCACAATTTCATGACTTAAATTTACATGCCCAATTCAGTTCGAACAAAGACAAATATAGCAAAGATATCCAAATTAGCATAAGTCATGAAAGAAGAGTATTTTCACTTAAAATCTAAAGGCCCTAGCCAGAGAAAGAGAACAGAACCAAAGCCAATAGGAGATAACGAAAGAAAGAGAGACGAATTGAGAGAGGAAGCATCCAATTCCTTGAGCTTATAAACGATATTCAAGAGTAGCCTATCAAAATTACCGTCATCTTTCAACTTTGCTTTAGCGTCTTTTGAAGCAATTTTTTTAAAGCTGGGAGGAATGAACTTTGATTTTTCATTGGTGGAGGGAAATGAAAAAAAGTCCATGGCAGACAGAGAAGCTCAGAGACAGAGAGAAAGCGAAGCAAACAGAGATGAGTTCACCGTGGCAATGGCAGAGAGAAGCTGGTTTCACCATGGTAGAGACACAGAACATTGAATTAAAGGGTTTTTTTTTAAAAAAAAAACTTATACCAACTAGCAATCACATCCATCCACAGATTGAAGCTAAAAAGTTTGACGATATGAGTTTTTTACCTTTGAGTAGCAGTAAAATCGGACGATGATCAGCTGAGGTGATTCGTTGAGCAAGTGAGCACCAGACCTTACGTGCGTGAAGAAGAGAAGAGACCGACGGTGGAGGCAAGAGATGAAGACGGAATTGAGAGCATGATTGTGGGAGCTGAGAGACGGATTGACAAGAGTGAAGACTAGCTGACAGAAGAGAGAGGAAAGGTTCTCTCTCACATCCAGCCAACGTGGTTGGACGTGAGACTCTTGGGTCTCAAGTCCAGCCACTTTGGCTGGACATGAGAGGGTACTCATATCCCCTCAACCCCCTCTCACATCTATATTTTAAATGTTGGACGTGGGACGGAGACGTTAGATATCTCTTTTGTAGTAGTGGCATTGAATAAGCAAATTCATGCAAATTGAGAAAAAACTTCTCTCATATGCTTACCTTATAGACCGTAAATCACGTTGGAAAGGTAGTTTCTACCACTAATCCAAATAGACCCAATTAAGGCAACCAGTGAGCCAAGCACATAGAGAAAATCACAGGAAACTCAAGGAGATCACGAACAAATTGCTCATAGGTCCCTTGAGACTTCATATTACTTTGATGATTTTTTTTGGACCTAATATTAATAATTTGTCTTCCTTAGGATTTCAACATATATAACTCCTTCAAATATATAATCTATAAACCTGATTTAAATTTTTCAAAAATAAAAAAAAAATTGATCAATTCAAATGGCACACCATTTCACCAGTATTACTAGTTCTATACCAGTTCGACTGGTACGAGACTGGTTTGAACTGATTCTCTGTTCTGTCCTCAATACTAAATTAGACATATACTAGGTCGGTTTCTAGTCTGACTTGTTATCCACTTCTTTAATCAATGGTTAGTATAGTTGTTTCCTGCAACTTTGAAACATAACTACTGATCCTAAAATCGTCTACGCGGACCAACGGCGTTAGCTAGGGCTAATAATGAAAAGTAATCAATTAATTATTTTCCAAACATGTATCAAAACAATCCAAAGTCGACAAAATCTCTTCTCCCTTAATTAGCTTGATTTTATACTCATTAAAGCCATATATTGAACTTGGAAAATGACACGAGATACTTTATGGTGTTTTAAGGTACAACTCCAATAGTTTCTTCGACGAGACGACGCAGCCATTCAATTTCGTATTATGCGGGAATCAGACTACAGGAGAAGCCACTACTATATTTACCGCAACAGTGCGAGAAGTGCTAATGAATCTCCAAATAACAACACCTAAGATCCCAAGTTTCTTTGCAGCCACGAAGATGAATGTTCCAAATAATAACAATAATGCTGCCACTATTTACGCCTTTGCCCAATGTGTTGAGACCATCACACCAAATGCTTGCCTTGATTGCTTGAAGGGTCGATACAATAGTATGGTGATTTGTCTTCCCTTTTCAGAGGGCAAGGCTTTTGATGCTGGTTGTTTCATGAGATACTCCACCACTTCCTTCTTTAGTGATAATCACACAATTACTATCGCACCCATGATAAAAAAAAGGTACATATTGTTCAAGGATTTGGATATAGCACTATTTGTGTCTTAGATTCATGTAGTTACTTAGGCAGATAGGTGATCCCATGTATATCAGTGATATTTGCCATTTGCTTCATCACTTTTAATATTTAACCTTGGGTTTTTAGCATTCCATTTTGATTAATATCAATTGTACTTAATCAAGTTACAAGTGATTTTTAAGGTAAAGGACTATATGTTGGTGTTGTTGTGCCATTATAGTCTTTCTGTTGCCTTATTTTTAATGGATTGTAGATGATTGGATGTTATTTATTTCTTGTAAAATAAGGATATTGTGTTAAAATTAAAATATTAATTGTGCTGTATCTGATTATGGAATTATTTAGACTATCAGTATTTATTTCTCTTCTTTTTGGATATTCCAAGTTGCGAGGTTACATAACATATTTGATTTTTGAGATATCATTTATTAGATTTTCATTGCGACTTTTCATATGTGAAGTTATGGATTATGTTTGGGCAAGTAAGCGCGTCCTTACCAGCCCGAAATAAAACGGGCCTTTTACAGTTAGGGTCGGTTAGCATGCTGTAAAATGTAACCCGTTCATCATTCGGGTTGGCCATTTGGATAAGTTGATGCCCTGTCCCTGTCCTTCCCATGTGCAACCCTATTGAGCACAATATATGTCAATTGGGAATTTTAAGGAGAAAATGGATTTTTGGAATAATAAACCAGCCACATCATATATAGTTTGTTTTCATGCAATCCAAAGATGAGTGGCTAGTTTGAAAAAATTGAATTTCTTTTTCTTTTTTCCTACATATTTTGCAGAATCAAGCAAAAAGGGGGTCACAATTGGGGGGCTGCTGTAGGAGGTGTGGCTCTTGTCTTAATCCTCCTTGCATTGTTTGCTTGTATTAAACGACCAAGAAGGAATAAGAGGGTTCCTAGAGGTAAATATATAACTTGAAAAGTATATCAATTTGTAATTATTCAATGTAATGCTATGGTTTTCATATCTATGATGATGAAGGATGAATAGTATATTATTCTCCTATAAGAGAATATAGGGTCTAGCTGAAGTACATTTTCAAATCACAAACTTATACATGGAACAAAAGTTTACCAAGGTCAAGGTAAAACCCAAAGGAAAGGTAGATGAATCTTGTACCTTACTCATATGTAAATACTACCTCCCGTCTTTAATATAAAACCCAACTGACTAATTTAGGGAGATTAGGAAATCTAACTAAATTATTCAATTCCCTCTTGATTTCCCTTGAAATAAGCACAGTAACGAAACGAAAATCACCCTAGAGGGGTCTATCAAATATCCCTAATTAGTTTTATTAATTTTATGAGGTGACTTTGATGACTTGCAATTTTCTTAACAGGAGAGAGAGCTGGTGCAAGCAAGTTGAAAGGCCCGATTACTTATTATTATAATGATCTGATATTTGCAACCAAGGATTTCAGTGATGAAAACAAAATAGGACAAGGAGGATTTGGGGCTGTATACAAGGTAAATTTAATTTGATATTCAATACTTCAATATTGATCATGTTTAATAGCAAGGATGCCACTAAATTAGTTTTATATAACTAAGGGTTAATACAATAGTTGGTCTATCGAGTTTACTTTTATTTTTATTTTGATCCCTCAAATTTCATTTTATTTAAAACATTAATCTCTGTAATCTAATAAAAATATGAACCGTTTTACCCCTTGAGGAGCCAAACCCAATGATTTTAAATTTGAGGGACCAATACAACGAAAGCAAGCTTAAGAGACCAAAGATTTTATTAACCTTATAATTAACATTGCAAAAAGATAGATTTCCAAAAAGACAAAGGTGGCACTTGTTATAAAACTATAACAAGTGAAATTCTTGATGATCGTAGGGAACTTCGAAGAATGGTAAAGCTATTGCAATCAAGAAATTAACCTTAAACAAATCTAGGAAGATGGAGGAGGAATTTGAAAGTGAAGTGAAGCTTATAAGTTATGTTCATCTTCGAAATCTTGTTCGGCTTCTTGGATACTGTAGCAATGGCAATGATAGGGTCCTTATTTATGAATACATGAAAAATGGCAGCCTTGACAAATTTCTATTGGGTATCTTATATCTTAACCATACAAATTGTATGCATGTGCATTGGATATTATTCTTCCTGATTAAATTATGACATGAGTGCATATTTTCAAATGAACAGCACAACACCGACTTCTTGGGGGGGGGGAAGCCTAATCGTATGTCATAATCTCATTGGAGAACATAATAACAAGCTTTGATATCAATTCCATAATCATTTTTGTGGTTCACACCCTTCATATCTTTCTTACGTTTCGATGTTATGAACTTGTAAAATAGGTAGAAACAAAGGTTCTCTCAGGTGGAAGCAGCGATACGATATAATTTTAGGAATTGCAAGAGCTTTGGCCTATCTACATGAGGAATTTCATGTACGAATTATACATAGAGATATAAAAGCTAACAACATCCTCTTGGGTGATGATTTACAACCTAAAGTTGCTGATTTTGGATTGGCAAAGCTATTGCCCGAGGATAGATCTCATATAAACACAAAAGTTGCAGGAACATTGTAAGTCAAAATAATGGTATTTGTTTAATTTTGTTTATTTATATTATAGCACATGGATCGTCTAAGGTATTGATAATATATTTATACACACACAAGTCCATCTTACAACACTCCTTCTACACATGTTAACTTTAATTCTTGAAATAATTCATATATATGTCTAACATGACAAGCTTATTTACGTCACATGCATATTTCAGATTTTATTGAATCTATATTTGTGTGTGTGTGTGTGTGTGTGTGTGTGTGTTTTATTTCTATTGCAGACATTGTTTCAATCAATTACATCATAAATATTACATTATATGTTTGTTAGGGGATCTACTGTGACAGAATATGTAATTTATGGTCACTTATCAGAAAAAGCTGATATCTATAGCTATGATGTTGTTGTCTTAGAAGTCATCAGTGGTAAAAAAAGCACAGATCAATTAAGCTTGAAGATGACGGGGAGTATGCATACCTCCTTCTAAAAGTGAGAAAAACTCCCATTAATATTTAAGAAAATGCAGTTTCTTCTTCTTGTTTTTTTTTTTTGAATTTTTGATAAAAAAATTTTATATGTTCTACTTCCCTCTTGTTTTGACTTGATGATACATAGGCATGGAAACTTTACGAGAAAGAAAAGCACTTGGAGTTGGTGGACAATACCTTAGATCCAAATGAGTATGATGCATAAGAAGTGAAGAAGATCATAGAGATTGGTTTGCCTTGTATCCAAGGATCTGCTAATATGAGGCCAGTGATGTCTGAAATAGTTGTTATGCTCCAAAACAAAACATTATTAGAGAACTTGAGACCCACCATGCCTATCTTAATTGAAACTAATTAGCCGTACATTCTATTTCCAAGATATATAATTGTGTCTTACGGAAAGAACCATTAAGGGTGATTCTGGAAATGCGATCATACATGAATTTAAAAGAATTGAGAAATCCAAATCTACATTTATTTCCCAATATTTTTTATTTCGAGTGAAATTAGACATCAGTATTGGAAAATTATATGTGAATATATATATATATATATTATATGATGACGTACGGGGTATGGTTTGGAAAGCTACATTAATATTCTTTTTTATGTTAAATGTGAATAATGTGACTTGAACCAGAGGGAGAGTGTACATGTAAAAGATTTATTTTGGAAAGTACCATATTTCAGTATATAATATAATTTGTAGATTTTAATGGCAATTAACGTCTTTTTTTCTCTTAAAATGCCCATAAGAGTGTATTAAAATTAAAAAAGGAGCAAATTTGAAAACAAATTAAAATTTCAACAGTCTAATTTGTACAAATGCCTTGTGTTCAAAATAGGAGTACAGTAATATAACTCATAAAAAATAGTATTGTATGAATTAAAATTTCAAAAATCACCAAAAATAAATTAATTGAAATTAAAGATCCAAATCTCATTATTTCATCACGATATTAGTTTAACGGAGACAAAATTAAAAATTTAAAAGGGATAAAATTGATTAGAGGGTGGCTGATGCTCACCCTACTTCTCACATGCAAGTTGCGAAACAAGGACAACCGGTTTGGATTAGTAATGAAAGTTACCTTTCCAACGTGATTTATCATGTATGAGATAAGTATATGAAATGAGTTTTATCTTAGTTTATATAAACGTGCTTTTCTAAAGCTATGACAAACATATCCATTAATGCTTCAATAGTATATCTCAAGTTTAAGTGTGGGCTAGGGCCCTTTATTTTACTAAAAAGAAGAAAATAAAGATAATTCTAGGGAAAAAATAATTTGTATATCTTATTTTATTGGGATTATGTATAATATTAAAAAATAACTTATTTAAAAACATATAGATATTGCTCTAAACGCCATTCCCTACTTTCTTCGTTTTCGGACCATCGCCGTCAAACTTGAATTCTTTGAAGCTACAAAAAATCGAAATCAATTCATACAGTTATACTATATTGTACACATCCAATATCACGGACAAAAAATATACATCCCAATATCATCAAATAATAATTAAATGACTAAACATCTTCCCATACGCCTCGTTTGATGACTTCTGTAAAATGTATTCCCATTTTATATGCTATGCATTTTTGTTAAAAATACCTATATTTTATTTATTTACTTTTTTCTAAGCATATGTATCGTCTTACCAGAAATACTATTATTTGATATATTATCATATATTAAATGTAGGCATATTTTCTAATAGAGATTCAAACTTTAATTTGTCATATTGTGAGAAACTAATCATTTTTATTAGATCCAACCCTCTTAGTTTCATTTATAAATCACCTCTAACGTTTATTTTATCAAAACCAATGAAACTCTTTCTAAATTTTTTAAAAAAACTTATTAAATCCTCAAAAAAGTTTTCTTATTTTTCTACGTCATTATTGGATAGGTGGTTAGAGAAAAATTGTATAAATAAGAGTAACAAGGTGTCTTATAAAAAAAAAAAATCACAAATGTCATCTCCAAGTGCTTATAAATAGAACTAAAAAGATTAAGGCATTTTGCAAAATTAGAAATACAATTAATATCTTTTTACCTAAAATACTCTTTAGGAATATATCAAAATTACCTGTCTCCCATTAAATACAAATTTGATTAATGATGGGTATTGGTTATTAAAGAAAGGGAGAAATTTGAAAATGGTTTAATTAGGATCTTAATTGCCTAACTATTTCTTCGGATGATTGAGTGTGTTAGTTAAAAATGACTTTCTTTAAATTGGAGTTTTATTGATCACCTTTCAAACTTTGGAACATATATCGTCTTACAAAAGAAAAACTAATCCCATCACTAAAGCGATGGGCTCATACCCCACCCTCTGCAAACAACTTGTATGTTTAGAGGCTTGGAGTGTGATGGTTACAGATAATTAGCCTCTATATAATTTTCATACCCAAATTAATAAATACTATATGAATTAAAATTTAAAAAGTCAACTCTAAATTTAATAAATTTAATTAAAAGGGGCGAAACTGCGAAAGTAATTATTGGTTGGCGCCTACCCAACTAGATTCTGACAACCAGCTGGGTACTGCATATGCCAAGATACGTAACATCTGTCCATATGATCGAATTCTTTGAAATTATAAATATCCAAATCTCATGGATATATACATCCAATATTAAAAACCTAATTATAGATTCATCTTCTTCATATATACCCAATACTATATCCTTTGGTTTGCCTCTTCATCTTCAGACGTGAATCTCTAACTCTCTACACCAAAACAACCAAATATTCTGAACGAATATTAGTGTGTGTTTATATTAATTTATTTTAAATAATTTTATGGAGTTCCCCATTAAGATGCAAAAGGAATATTATTTCGATTTTCATAAAAATATTTATTTAAACACTTTTGGGGTTTTTTTTTTTGGCCGAAAACTTTTGGGGTTTTCCAAACAAGCAATTAGTAAGGTAGCCCTGAATTGCCTTCATATTTTTATCCTAGGTCGGATCCTCAGTCGGACTAGGATGTACGTAAATTACTAGGCTTGGTCCAATTCTAAGATGGGATTTTGAATCTCTACCGAACAAAAGAGTTTTTGGTACATTCTCTTCTACGTCCTCTCGCAATTACATGTCATGATCAATTAGTCCATCTTTAATCCCCCCCCCCTTAAATTATTATTAAAATGTTATTATTAAGAGCACGTTGATAGAGGCCAAAAGTGTTAGGACATTTAGAATGATATGTGTGTGCGTGAGTGGAATCTTTTCATATTCTTCCTCTTCTCAACTAAACATGCTTCGTCAACCTCCTCCTATTAATCTCCTTCCATTATTATCTACCTTCGTATTCTGGTTATGGTGGTGGTTGACTCTGAACGGCGTTGTTTCAGACCCACAGACCAATCTTCTTAAGACCCGGTGCAACCCATACGACGGCGTCGTCACCAACATCTCCAACTTGGTCGGAAACCTAAATGCAACCCTCGGAGATATCAGACGGCAGATCAGTGGCCAAAACAAGCACTTCGCCACGGCGGCGAAGGAGGCCAATGGAGTACCCGTTTACACGATCTTTCAGTGCAGAAACTATCTGTCCACCGCTGACTGTGCCACGTGCTTCGACGTCGCCGCCGACCAAATCCGCAGTTGCACCGCTGCCATGGCCTCGGCTGCCCTTGCCGTATACGATGGTTGCTTCATCAGGTACAACTAGTCGCCATCAATGTTGACTTTTTTAATGTCATATATAGCTTTGAGATAAGTTTATAATTGCGACCTTCTTTATTTGGGTCAACCTTTGCGACGTTATGGAATAAACCTGATAAGATATATATTATATGCGCATTTATTAGGTTTTTTTTTCCTGTCATACGTCAACAGCAAAAACATTATCATATGCTGCATTTAAAAAAAAATTTATTATAATATTACATTTTCTTCAAACTCGTTCACATAAAGAACGAATTTAAAAGTATTTTTGTCAAACTTGTTGAGAAGATACCTTGCTTTTGTTTTTAAATTCATTTTGAACCCGTTCACGTGTTCCAAATGTTTTAATAATTTTTTAATAAAAATTATTAAAAATGGAAAAAAAATAATTTTTAAAAAAAAAGTATTTAAAAAAAATATTTTTTTTGCTTTTTAATAATTTTATGTTTTTAATTTTTTTTTGTAATATTTAAGTAAAAATGTAGACATGAAAAAGAAAAACAGTACATTTACAATTTCTTCCATCTATCTCTTTTTTAAATTATAAAAGGTAAGTAAATAAATTTGAAATTAAAAAATCACTTTTGCGTTGATTCAATGCCCCCTTACTCTCTCATTAGGCCTTCAACAACCTTATCACCTTTAAACAATCTACATTGTATAAGGAGAGAGGAGAGAGGAAGGGGACATTGAAGGTTATTTAAAGATGATAAGGTTGTTGAAGGCTTGATGAGAGAGGAAGAGGACATTGAATTAACGCGAAAATGATTTTTCAATTTCAAGTTTATTCACTTACCTTTTGTAATTCAAAAAAGAGAGTGGGAAAATTGTAAATGTACTGATTTTCCTTTTTTATGTCTACTTTTTTACTTAATTATTACCAAAACAATATATGAAAAACATAAAAAATATTAAAAAATGAAAAAAAATATTTTTTTAATAATTTATTATTAATTTTTTTTTCATTTTTAGTAATTTTAATTAAAAAATTATTAAAATATGTGGAATCCGTTCATCAGGTGAATAAGTTCCAAATGAATTTTTTTTTTAAAAAAGTAAGGTTTCTTGTTAAACTCGTTCACCACTTTGATAAAGATACTCTCAAACTTATTCATCACGTGAATGAGTTTAAATAAAGTGTAGCATTATGGTAAATTTTTTTTGAAGTGTAGTATATGAGTAATTTTTTTTCACTGTGGATGCATGGCAAGAAAAAAACACCATTTATTATTTCATGAGGAGAGAGACGACGGAGAGCAGATAGATACTCTGGATTATTCTGGCTACCAAAATATAATAAAATATACCTTTAGATTATTTAACTCTCATTTTGCCCTTTGCATATAAATCAACTCTCAGTTGCTCCCTCGACTTAATTATTTTCCTCTTTTTTTTTTGTGATAATTACTTTCCTCCTTGTTCTTTGCTTTCTACTCTAAACCTTTTCATTTCATTTTTTATCACTATTTTTATGAGTTCTCTTTTACAATAAGTTTTTTTGTGTGCATATCCTCTACTGTTTTCCTTTTCTTCTTCCTCTCTTTTCTCCCTTTTTCGCCCAATAAACTACCATCTTGTTTCTAAGAGTTCCCATGTTTTTTGGGCATATAAAAAAAGTGATTTGGGTAACTCACACAATCCAGCGGGTTATCCTTGTTATTGTACTGAGGTTCCTTAGGTCAATTTTTTCCAGGTGAGTTGGTTGCCTGAACCATGCAAATAATTAGATCATAGATTTTCAGGCCAACCCGACTGTTTAGTTTAGGTTGACAAATCATGATTGACATTGAAAACTATCCCCAGTAAAACTCTCTTAGCAAGTGAAATTAATAGAAAAATTTGGAGAATAAATTATAAATTCTGGATATAAGGTAGACTGAGAACTATCAAGGTCTAACGTTTAGAACAAAAAATACCCATCATCCAACTCTTATATTTAGAATAGGAAGAATACAAAATCTATTTACCCAATGATTATTAAGTACGAAAGCTATATATTGTGATATACAAAGTTGATTTAATTATAATACAAATTAATCATTAAATTTCTAACCACACCAAAGTAATCCAAAGTTCTAAAAATTCATCCTCTCGTTAACTTGATCCATATTACACTTGGAAAAATGATAAGGGGTACTTTATGGTTTGTTGAGGTACAACTCCAATGGCTTTTTTGATGAGACGCCACAGCCTTTCAACATCGTATCCTGTGGAAACCAGACAACAGGAGAAGAAGCCACTACTGCTGCTACATTCAACACAACAGTGAGACAAGTGCTGATGAATCTCCAAACAGCAACACCTAGGATCCCTGGTTTCTCTGCGGCCACGAAGAAGATTCTTGTCCCTAATAATAATAATAATATTGGTGATGATGCGACTATTTATGCTTATGCTCAGTGTGTTGAAACTGCCACGGTGAACGAGTGCCTTGATTGCTTGAAGGTTGATTACAGTAGTCTGGAGATTTGTCTTCCCAATTCGGATGGTAGGGCTTTTGATTATGGTTGTTTCATGAGATACTCCACCACTTCCTTCTTTTCTGATAACCAGACCATTGATATAACACCCAGCTCGGTCAAACAAGGTAAATTATTCATTCAAATACTTAAATATAGCCACTTGTTGATGAATGCATGCATACATAGTTACCTTAATGTTGCCATGAAATTAGGGTTTTTGATGAATGCATGCATACATAGTTTTTCCCACGTTAAATTTTTTATGTTATCTTCTACGTACTATTTTACCTCTCTCACTCCTGTTTAATATTGAATTAATTCAATATTTTTTCTTGAATTATTTTTCCACTATCCGAACATGTATTTTATATCCACTACCCAAAAACACAAAGCAAAAACAAGGGGAATCAAGGCAAGTGCACATCCCTATAGTTTACTTTCAGAAACCATAACTAATTAATTATTCCAGGGTGACAGTTTACGTAATGATTCTTCAAATCATAGAGACAACTCCATGTTAGATAGGATTTTTTGGACAAAACCTTTGCTTATGTAAGCCAAAAGTTTATAATACGAATCATTAACAATCTTATCTATAATTAACCACGGCCGTGATTCATAATAATGAGACGAGTGAATAATTTGAAAATGAACGTTTTTTTTGTCTTGTAGGTTCAAGCATTAATAAGGGGGCCATTATTGGTGGAGCAGTTGGTGGTATAGCTCTTGTTTTGGTACTCCTTGGATTATTTGCCTGGATTAGACGACCTAAAATGAATGAGAGAACTTCTCGAGGTAAAATACCTTAAAAGTCTTCACCTACTACTAAATATCAGTTTTTGTAACTATTTCATGTGATGTTCTGCTTTCACTTTGTGTTTTCCTCATCAGAAGGTATAATTGGAGCAAGCAAGTTGAAAGGCTCAATTCTTTACCGTCATAGTGATTTGATGTCTGCAACCAACAATTATAGCCAAGAAAATAAACTAGGAGAGGGAGGATACGGAGCTGTATATAAGGTAACTTTGATTTGATTTCCAATAATGTAGATCATGTTCTGAAAGCAATGATGTGTCTGAATGAGTTTTATCTAGTGTTACATATGGGAACTTAAATTTAATTTCCAAATGAACTATTACGATTGAAATTCCTCATCATCACTAATAGGGCACCTTGAAGAATGGAAAAGTTGTTGCAGTCAAGAAATTGACCTTAAAGCACTCCAAGAGGGTGGATGAAGAATTTGAGAGTGAAGTGATGCTTATTAGTAATGTTCATCATCGAAATCTTGTTCGACTTCTGGGATATTGTTGTAAAGGCCATGACAGAATCCTTGTTTATGAATACATGAAAAATAGCAGCCTCGACAGATTCTTATTTGGTAACTTATATCAACCGACACAACTCTTGTACAATTTTTTAGGCATACATTATGCATGTGGACATATTTCCAACTTAATATTTCATCACCATTTTCAACTTAAATTTCAAAGTCTTAAATTTGGAAAACAGGTGAAAGGAAAGGTTTTCTAAACTGGAAGCAGCGATATGATGTGATTTTAGGAATAGCAAGAGGTTTGGTGTATTTACATGAGGAATTTCATGTTCGGATTATACATAGAGACATAAAGACTAACAACATCCTCGTAGATGATGATCTACAGCCAAAAATTGCAGATTTTGGGTTGGCAAGGCTCTTACCTAGTGACAAATCCCATCTTAGCACAAAAGTTGCTGGAACATTGTAAGCCAAATAATACTTACATTTGTTTAATTTTCTTTTCATCTTTGGTAAACAATAATTGTCCAAGGTATTGTTAGTGTGTGTGTGTGTGTGTGTGTGTGTGTGTGTGTGTGTGTTCGTTCTTGGGGAGGGGATGTATGGGGTTATATATTAACACCTATTAGCTTGAATACTTCATAGAGTTTGCGCAATAATTCAAATTAGATGTTATTTCAGAAATTTTTGGATCATAGTATATATTAGCTACATCATAATTATTATAAATCTATCAGGGGATATACAGCACCAGAGTATGCAATTCATGGCCAATTATCAGAGAAAGCTGACATTTATAGTTACGGCGTTGTTGTCTTAGAAATTATCAGCGGTCAAAACTGCAAAGAATTAAAGCTCGATGGTGATGATGAAGGCACATTCCTCATTCAAAAAGTGAGAAAATTCTCTGACTATGCAATAAGGAACTCTTACTTTGGCAAGATTTACTTGGGGAAAGCATTTCATTATTCTTTGCCATATATAGAATCTAATCTAATAACAAATATTCTATAAAACATTAACGTGACGTTGGATTTGCTTTGTTTTCTGGTAACCATCTGACATTTCTCTTCACTTTCATTTCATTTGATAGGCGTGGAAACTTTATGAGAAAGATAGGCACTTGGAGTTGGTGGATAAAGCCTTGGACCCTAATGGGTATGAAGCAGAAGAAGTGAAGAAAACCATAGAGATTGGTTTGCTTTGCATCCAAGCATCTGCCGATGTAAGGCCAACAATGTCTGAAGTAGTTGCTTTGCTTCAAAATAGATATTTATTAGAGAACTTGAGACCCTCCATGCCTATCTTGATTGAAATTGAATAGAAGGGTTCATGAGATACTCCTCTGCTTGTATACTGCCTCCTATAGTATTTAATATTATGGCCTTCGCTTTTATACTATCATAAAAGATAATTGTATGTAACATCAGTTTTGGAAACTCATGTGAATTTATTATTAGGAAAAGCAATATAGTAGATAGTTTTAACCCAATTTTAACTTAGTTTCTAAAATTTAATTCTGTCCAACTTCGAATCTCAAATTTTAGCCATTTAATCCATTAATACTTGGTTACTACTCAGACCCTGAAGGATTCTATAATTAAATGACATAAATTTTACGGATTGAATTGGATAAGTTAAACCTTAAGGATTGAGTTGTTACATAACCGAAACTAAGAAGACTAAATAATTTATTTTTTCCTTGATTATAAGTGCACAATTGGATAAGTTAAACTTTAGGTTGGTTGTTGAGATAACTAATAAAACCAAGTGATATTAACAAATAAACTAAGGAATTAAAATGACTAAAAGCTGAATTCAATAAAAAAAATGAAGCATTACAATTTTCAATTTGTCACCTTCGAAAACTTGAATCAATAGGCAAAAGGTTATTCCAACTTAACTAGTGATTTTAAGTTAGAGTTATAAGTATACATGCAGCTGCAACAAGTATAGGGAGTAGCAACGTGCCCTTCATTATATTGTGGGCCAATATCGCCAGCTTACAATTCTAAAGCTAACATACTAACTTCTTGAACGACAATGGCGAGGGCAATAGTATTTGATTTGAGAAGACGAGGCCAAGGAATCCCTTCTAGGTCAAACAACTTATCGCTGTCTGAATTAGCAGTAAAATCTACTTTTCCAACGTGACTTATGATTTACAAGATACATATATAGAATGAATTTTATTTTGATTTGTATGAACATGTTTTTATAACACTACAACAAATAGGGACAGTTGAGGACAAAGAATCCGTTGTGGGATCAAACCACGTTTATTTTTCTTGCTGTTTGCTTTGAAAACAGTCATACGGCACCAATTTTTTTAAATACATATATACATACGACACCATTTTGCTGTCTTTCTCCCATCAGTCTTCCAACTCCATCCACTCGGAAAACTGTTATTCTAAGTCAACTCTCTATGAAAAGGTCATACCTTCAGAATATTGGACAGCGTATTATATTCTGAGAATGTGGGGATTAGAGTGATAATCACATTTCGAGAAGCAACAGTGGGGAAGCTGACGACGAAGGGACACTATTTTTCGGTTTTGAAATGGAAAAAATGAAAAAGCTTGGACTATGGAAATAACAAGGTTTACTAAGTCCATATCAAGTATAAAACCAATATAGTATACGATGCCATTTTTGAATAAACAATACTACATTGATATTCCTCTGGTGATATTGATAATAAATATACGATTTATTTCTAATTTTTTATCTTTTTCAAAATGACCCCTATTGAGACTTCTTCAAGAACAATCAAGTAACAGAGAAAGGAAATGGAAGATGATTATAGTAATTTAGAAAAAATATATCATATTAACTAACTTAATAGAACATCCTTAATATAATCAAATTAAGTATGTAATGGCTATCTAATTGAATCCGGTTCAAGCGTCATCGGATTCAATTAGAGGTATATCTCTCAAAAGCATTCCGTGTATTAACATTGACTTGAATTGGAAACCTCTTAATTATTAATATGACTATATCTCCCTCTTTTTTACATCATTTTCTACAGAATCATTTTTATCCATTAGAAAAATCTTACCAGTCTCTTGCACGGGGTGAGGACATCACAAAATGCAACTTGTAAAAACAAAAAATACAGTCACTGTCTACCCAATGAAAATGGTAATCGTCACTGTCCTTTTCATTCTCTGAAGTCACCGTATTCGTTGCTATGTGCAGCTTCTAAACACCATTAAACCCTATTTTCTCTATCCTCTTTAGTTGACCCCTCTTATCTTCCTGTTCTTTTCTCTGAACTAATACATGCTCCAACATTCTAATCTCCTTCCCTTTATCTTCATATTCTGGTCATGCTAGCTGTACTCTTCACGGCGTCGTTTAAGACCCACAAGTTCATCTTCTTAGTGGTCAGTGCAACCAGCGTGACTTCTTCCTCATTTCCGATCCCACCATCCTCACCGAGAACCTAAAGAAGTCATTTCTGGACATCAGAGGCCAAATCAGGGACCAGAAGAAGCACTTGGCCAAAGCACAGCAACGCAATAATTAACTGTTTCCGTGGCCTAGTGGACCAAGTCTGATTAAGTCCAATCTCAAGTTCATGTCAGATTGGACCAGACCACAGACTATCATGTCTAGCATGAAATAAATTTAGTCCAGACCTTGAGTTAGTCACTAACCCGGTCTGATTTGGTATGTATGCTGTCACACCCTAAAATTAGAGGTGACCGGCACGGACTATGAGAGGTCTCACACTCCGTAAGCCTTTAAAATTTTCAACGTATGCTGTTTGTCAAAGTTCAAAATACATAAAACATATATACTTTATTTTCCCGAGATTGTGACATAAGAGTACACTCTACTTGATTTATCAACATATCAGGACATCTGTAGAAATTTCAGCAGAGTCTTCTTTATATAACAGACTCTCCGAAAGTTCTATATTGGACTGAAAACCCAAAACAACAATTCGGAGCAATGCTCCACCACAGCGTATACATGTTTTCCAAAATATAATACAAGGACACGAGTACAGCCTATAGACTACGTGGAGCATCTACTCAAAAAGATACATAAACATATGCTCATATATATATTTATATATACGCACACACCAAGCAGTAGCTACCAAGAAGAGATAGGCGACTTGAGTATCAACAACAACGACGAGGCTCTTTACTGCTCAACCGGAGGTACAGGGTCAACTGAGCTATCTGAAGCCAAAATAAATTTTCCGGTGAATAACGTCCCATTTATAAAATCTAATGAAATTGCAGAAATCAATCAAAGGGATTTAACTTCGATAAATAATCTCAACTTCTGTAAGATATAATCAAAGCATATTTAAAATTGCATTAAAGATCATTCCTTGAATAACTTCAAATATATGGCAAAATAACATATTTTACAAAATCGATTTTAAAAGGGTCATTCTCACATCTCATCTTTTCGTAGGACTTCAACAGAACGGAATAACAAGCATGGACACACAGTCCACGAGGGTAAATAACCAAGCGCAGCTCAAGGCCACGAAACAGGCGCAGGTATAACACCTACGAATAACAGGCGTGAGTTAACACCCACGAATATCAAGCGAGCTCGAGATTTACAATGGCGCGCCAAGGACTAATAGTACTGTTGTTAGTAACCAGCGTTCTGTATTCAGTCCTTTCAAAACCATTTTCAAGCATACGTGGGATCAATTTCCAGCCATTTCCAATAATAAAACCATTTTCGTCAATTTCATATCAAGGATCCCGGCATGAAAGTTTACAAGTCATAGCTCAAATTCATTTCAAACATACATAGAGTAATACATATAATTTAATTATCGTCCCTTTTCTTTTCTATCTGTACGCATGAATATTCAATATGAATAAAAACTGGGAAAAATAAATAACATTAAATAAAATCTATAAATCTTACTCTTTGAAATATCAATGAGAGGATCACATAATTCCAATAAGCTTTCATCACTGAAATCATGCTTTAAAATGTGATAATTAAATCGAAGATATAAATTGCAATCAAACGTAATTTATAAATTCTTAATGGGACGCTATTCACTCACCTGTTAAACTTTTAATACACAATGCCCCTCTATCTTTCAGCTTCAGCTTTATTTTCTTCCCCTCCTAGCAATAGTATATAACATATCCAATTATTCTCAATTCATAATTTTCAAGTCAATAATTTTTCTAACATCAGTATTATACCTTAACCCCAAAATTCATATATTTTGGATATAAATTGGTACCAAACGAATTTCGTAATTGAATGAACAATGCCTCCTCAGAAACCAAATTGATGTTTATTTGAACAGTTTCATGAACAGTAACACGAGGACTGTTCAATGAACAGTACCATGAATAGTGCAGACCAAGTTTTTCTCCCGTGGAAGCAGAGAAGGAAATACTGTTCATATGAACAGTGACGCAGCTGGACGCGTACAAGCAAGAAGGCACGAACAGTAACACACAAATCACTATTCCTATGAACAGTCGTTGTGAACAGTGCCATGCCTTTGCTGCGCGCTGGACAGAAGAACGAAGTACTGTTCATATCAAAATCCCATCAGAAAATTCGTATCCAACACTCCATACAATTAATTAAAGCTCTAATCTTGCATATTTGTTGATTTAATAGGTGAAAATCCTATTTTCTTCTCACCTTTAGCTTAACCCAAAAATCTCAAAGACACTAAAATGAAAATCTGAGGCTAGAGGAAGCTTTAGAAGATTCACCTGATCCCAAATCCTTGCTTATATCAGCGAAAAACGTTTTCAATCGGTGATACCAGCTCTGCAACTGCGTTCCCTCTTGCTCTCTCTCTCTCTCGCTGCTCGCGTCTGGAGAAGTCTGGAGAATGGGAATGAAGCAGAAGCAAATGTCGGGGGTGGGGCTTTTAAGTGTGGGGAGGGGTGAAATGACCCTTGTACCCTCCCACACTTGTTCACTTTGCAAAATGGTCCCTTGTCTCTCTTTTTTTTTTTCCAGAATATTACATATGCACCCATAATTAAAATTTATCATTACATACTCGTCAGTTGTTATTCAACTTTTCGGTTATTAAATATCTTTTTTATGACCTTATAATAATTCACACAATATTAAAATGATTTAAACAAAAATACAATTAAAACGAAAGCAGAAAATGAAACATGAGATACAAGTAAGGGCTTACATTAAAATAATAGATAGATTAAGGGATGACAATAAATTTATATTTAAATTAATAAATCAAGTTGCAATTGCATATCTTTTGATCAATTTCACCTACAAGAGTTTTCTTGGGTCTCAAATAAGTGTTTTAAGTCAATGATAAAGGTGTTAAGTAGTTTTTGCTTTTTGTAAGCGGCCCTCGTTATGGAATGAATTCAAATATTATTAAAAAAAGTGTTTTAATTTAGTCTCACAATACTATAAATAATACAGGTCTACACAACTAATGAAAAGTAAGTTCAGATTATTCAGGCAAAAATTTGTTGTTCAATTACCAAGTGTTGAATTCTCATTTTAAGTGAAAGTGAGCATAAGCAATAGAAAATCACAGAATGAAATATAAAATGATTAAAACTAAAGATTGCCCTTGAAAAAGGAAAATTGGATTATAGGATTAAGAGTGAACCAAAGATTATTTATGAGATAAGTAATATTGTAGTCATTATTACAACACTTTCTTCAGTTCAAACTTCAAGACCCTTCATTCACATCACGTTCTTGCATAATGCAATCACCTTCCAAATAGAACAACAGTGGAGGCAGTAGCATTTGATGAAGATGCGTTATGAGAGGTTGAAGAGTCTCTTCTTGGATTAAAATTGGGATCCACATAGACTGGCATAGTGGGTCTCCTATTCTCCATTAAGCCCTTGCCTTTGAGCATAATTACAATTTCAGACATTGTTGGCCTCGCTGCAGGAGATGCTTGGGTGCAAAGCAAAGCAATCTCTATGATTTTCTTTGCTTCCTCTGCATCATACTCATTAGGGTCTAGGGTTTCATCCACAAACTCTATGTGCATGCCTCTATCAAAGAGTTTCCAAGCCTGCCAGTTTGAAACAAGTGTCAGTTATATGTAACATTGAACTGTAAAAGATAATCATTGTTTTGTTATATTTGTTAAGAATCGGCTTACTCTTTGAAGGAGGAATTCACTTTCAATATCATCCCTTGATTCACCACTCTTATGCCCACTTATGATTTCTAGGACAACAACACCATAACTATAGGTATCAGCCTTCTCTGATAGCTGCCCATGCATTGCATATTCAGGTGCTGTATATCCCCTAAAAGAGACAAAGTACTTATGGCATAATGGATAAAATCAATCCATAAGACATGACATAAAACATTGAAAGTTATATGAACACTATAATATAACAACATTTGAAATATTCATGGGCAGTTCAAAGTGTACGTTACGTTGTATGGCGTCTAATGCAAGAATAAAATGTGTAGATACACATGGATACTGCTTAAGATATATCAATGTTCCATTTAATCAATCTCTCGCACTCACGTATGATAACAAAAGGATAAAGTATGAATGATATTGCATATGCTTTTACTTACATTGTTCCTGCAAATTTTGTGTTGAGATGAGATAAGTCGTGCGGGAGAAGTCTTGCCAACCCAAAATCAGCAATTTTAGGTTGGAAATCATCAGCCAAGAGAATGTTACTGGTCTTTATATCTCTATGTATGATACAAACATGAAATTCCTCATGCAAATATGTCAAACCCCTTGCGGTGCCCAAAATTATATTATAACGTTGCTTCCAGTTGAGCAACCCTTTGTTTTTGCCTATCTTCAACAATTTAGAAACAATTAAAAAAATATCTTGAAGATGATTCTCAAAATAATACAATAATGTCATAAGTGATTGATTATAGTTTCTTCTATCTGTTAAATGGTGAGCTGTATATATATTGTTGTTGTAAAGAAGTCAACTTGCTTATTTGTTGAAAAACTTGTTTTGTTTATCATACTTATTCATAATCATATAATAAAGGCCAGAAACACATTAAAATATTATTTAAAATTTGCCTACCAAACAAGAATGTGCCAACGTTATTGTTTTTCATGTATTCATAAACAAGTAGCCTCTCTTGTCCTTTACTGCAACATCCAAGAAGTCGAACAAGATTTCGATGATGAACGTTACTTATCAACTTCACTTCACTCTCGAAATCTTTCTCCATCTGCTTGGATTGCCCTAAGGCCAATTTTTTCACAGCAACTACTTTCCCATTTTTCAGAGTTCCCTATTCAACAAGGATATGTTAAACGTAAGTATAAAGATCGTGCTTATTTAAGAAAGTAAATAAATAAAAGTCAATCATAAACGCAATAAATGTAGCATCTTTGAACCATGTTCACAAATATTAAGGAACCCACACACACACACACACGTATATGGAGACTGAATTAATACAAAATGCCTCTATGCAATCCGTGTGGTTCTCTTCTATATATTCGTTTTGTTAATAAAAATGGTTCCATTAGATCAAGCTCATCTCTCAACTGTTTATTAATCAAGTTAATTAATTAACCACATTTCGGACCGCAGAGAACATCACGATTTTTAATATGGGAAATGATCCAGATCCATGCAACACGCTTAGAATAAATAATCTCTTTTAAAAGAGTATCAATTATAATAATTGAAAATAATAGATATTTATAGGGTTTACCTTGTATACATCACCGAAGCCTCCTTCTCCTAGTTTATTATCTTTACTGAAGTTTTTTGTGGCCTTCTTAAGATCGCTGAACCTATAATTAATTGGGCCATTCAACTCAGTTGCTCCTAAAATATCACCTGTTAGGAAGAATCAGATAAGTCTCTCAAAAAATGGAATCAGCAAGGGATTAATCCTTCATATTTAGAAATAAAAATAATGCATATATATGGAGAAAAATAAGTGAAAAACAAAGCATATGGAGTCAAATCATCAATTTCAAATTTAATATTAAGGTCTTCCCAAGTTACTTTACCTCTGTGAATCCTATTGGGCGAAGTTGATCGTCTGTGCAAAGCAAATAATCCAAGGAGAATCAAAACAAAAGATCCTCCTCCAACCACTCCACCAATAATTGCCTTCTTCTTGCTTGAACCTCCCCCTACTCAGAAGAATGAAAATAAAGACACGCATAGAAACAAGTTTACCCTAATTACTTTCTATAATTGAAGCTTTCATGAGTATATATGTACCTTGTTTCAAGAATTTCTTGATGTTAGTGGTTTGATTATCAGCAAAGAAGGCTGTGGTAGAATATCTCATGAAACAGCCAGCATCATAAGTCTTAGCGTTTGAGTTGGGAAGACAAATCTGGAAATTTCTTAAGGCAATGTTGAGGCAATCCTGGCACCCAGTTTGTGTGAGAGTTTCAATACATTGAGCAATGGCATAAATGTTTGAGCCATTACTGTTAGGCACTAGAGTCTTTGTGGCTGCATAGAAGCCAGTGATTCTTGGGGTTGCTATGTCCAGATTCGTTAGAACTTGTTGCACAGTTAAAGCAAGTCCTGTGATGTTTTTTATGGTATGATTCCCACAGATTATGTTGTTTCCAGCATCTGTGTTCTGATCGAAGAATCCACTGCTCTCATACCTTGATATAATACAGAGAAGAAAAAGAAAAGTCGTTTCACTATGTATCATGTAATAATTACTCTTATTTCTTTCTTTCTTGTGTTTGTGTACCTAAGAAACTAGGTTGTGGCAATGGTTTCTAAAGATCTTGATTCCAAAAAAAAAAAAAAAAGTTTAGATGAGTTAGGTTTTGGGATTTACCAAGGTCAAGTGAGAGGTCCCTATTTAAATATAGTTTTCCATATATATATATATAATTTGAGGATTTTATCTCATGTTATTAATGCCATATTTTTATGATTATCCTCAATCAGTTGATTTTTGGAATATATGGTATTACATTATCTTGAATTTTATTGTAGGTCACTTGAGAGAAATTGGAATCAAAAGCTAGAAACAACAACTAGCTGACAATGACTAGAGTTATTACTCAGCATGCCTTTTGTCTCAAAGAAGATTGATAGAGGTACTTATAGATTATCCATCAGTAACCTTATATTGGTTGTAAGATTTAAAATCATAATCTTATGGATTACTTTTCTGATCTTATTTATAAATCACTTTCATCATATTTTACTTAGATTAAGGAAAACATTAAATCTCATTAACTCTGCTTTTAAATTCTATAACTTTTTCAACATTATCCCTATGTAATATCCATTATAACATTAGAGTAGAGTCAGGACATAATACATAAAATGTTAAAATGTACATTCATATTAATAATTTAATGAGATTACTTACGAACAGGACAAAATAAAATATTATCTCTTTACCCTGAATAGGACTAAAAGAATACGAGACAACTCCTTATTACTAATTGGGATAACATTTGTCGGCTGAATAAAATATTGTTTTTGGTGAGTTATAAGGGCATCTACAATCTCTAATCACTTTAAACTTCGAGGTTTAAAGCATAAAAATTTTATCTATCCTAACAATTGTGCTTTCCAAGATTTAAACTGGTGTTCTCATCATTGCGAAGGTGATGAGGTTGCTTACTACATCAACCAAGAGTTTCAAGTTAATAAATAAATAACAATCTTTTTGAATCAAGAACAATCTATCATTTCATATTGCTTGTTTGTTTGGGAGCAGCGTGTCCTTATATTTTCTTGGTCCCAGATTGCGTATGTTGTGCGTGCATATTAACAAAGCAAAAGAATGTAAGACATCCATGAAATGGTTACTATTCATTAGGCGTCTGTCTTGTATATTTTTATAAAACTAAACATGGGCATGAGTCCATGTTAGCTTCGTATGAAAAAACATGTTATATCTATATATCAAAGTTAGAGAGCTGTACCTGAGGAAGCAACCTTCGTAGATGATCCGGGCACCGGTGACGCCGATGGAGCAGTTGCGTATATGAATGATGGCGAAGTCTAAGCAAGCGAGGCAATCTTTGATGGAGAGGTAGTTTCTGCACTGAAAGAGGCCGTACGCCGGATTGTTGCCCCTCACCGCCTGAGCCGTCGCGAAGTGCTTACTTTGGTTGCTGATCTGATTTCTCAGGTCTCGCAGCGTCAAGTTTAAGTTGTTACTGAAGATGTTCAAGTCACTCACGTTGTACTGGCTACACCCTAGTTTCACAAAGTTGGTCTGTGGGTCCGAAACGACGCCGTCAAGAGTCCACCACGACCAAATCATCATCATACTGAATAAGACGAAGTAGGGTTTCTGTTGCAGGTGAAACAACATGGTGTTCTGTTTGTTTTCCTTTTGTTCGTTTTTTTCCCTCTATATTTGCACAAGAGAGATTAAGAGCAATAGAGAAAAAGATGTAGAGTGAATGAAGGATTGGACGCTATTTATATACATGAGAGTGCAGGAAAATCAGGGACCAGAGGAAGCTAGTTTTGAAAAAGACAACAAATCATATACACATATGCTAGTTAAGTAAATTACTTTAACATATTTATATTTATAATTTTTTTCAAATTACTATATATGATCTACAAAATGATATATCATTTAGTGATACGTATAATATATAAATATATTTAAGTAATTTATTTAACTTCTTCAATCTTTAAAAAAAAATTAATTATGTCTTATATTACGTAGCGAATGCTGTGTACTGTGTATATGTATTTATATGCCTATATATTATATCTGTGTGTATCGGTATGTAGGTGGGGTGTCATTGCGTGTGTGTGTGTATGAAGATAGAGTTTCGATTCCTATTCAGTATTCACAGATGAGAGGGCGATTAAGGTAAACGTTGACCACGAGAAGAATGAATAGTCTGCGTATAGCTAATTAGCGAAGAATCCGACATGTGCTATATTCTGTCGGAGCCCCAACACACACACACACACACATTAAAAAAATTACTTAAAGTTAATTATTTCTAAAAATGAATTTGTGTTGGCTTTTTAAAAGTATCCTTTTTAATAATCTGTATTACTCCTCTGATGAAAAAAAATATTCCTTAAGATGTGCTATCAATAAATAGAGTTCAAGAAAATGTTATTATCTCTTATGCTTAATATAAGAGTTAGATAACTAACTTACGAATATTAAGAAAATTTGCTAAGCTAATTACTTTTAACAAACGTGTACTAGTTTCCTTACAATACATTTTTAGTTATGTGTATTGGAACTACTCCTTAATGGAAACCCATGATATGTGCAATCGAGAGGGACGCTTCATAAAAAAAATTACAAACATAGAAAATAAAGTGGATTAAGATGTTACATTTAGGATTAAAGTAAATCCTTGATATAGTTTATATATTCAGGATAAGAGATATGTAAATTTAAGAGACAGAGAATATTGATATTTTACATTTAGAAGTAAAGGGAGTATCCAGGTTTCAGCAGCCAAAAACCTTATGAAACATATATAAGATAGTATTTTCTATTGGTGAACTGCAGAAATATTTCTAATTTCTTTATAATATAATTTATTTTCTCTCTCACTAAAATGTTTAATCAATATATCAGCTGCTTACATATGAAATTAAAATATTTTCATGCCCGGAAAATGACTCTATTGAATTAAATCTTATTATATGCTACAAGGAAAATTTCCTTTCCATGCTAAAAACTATATTTAGTTCGAGGCTTTTGGAAGTCAGGAGAGGGGCTCCCCTTACTTGGCTGGATTCATGACTATATAGGCTGAGAAAATGTTTAGTGTAAACTAGTTATCATTTAATGACTAATGACTTGCTCACAAAAAGGAAGGCAAGATTAATTCATTTTCAATTTATGATAACGAAACAAGATAGCTATGTTTTTAAAAGGTTGAAATTAAGGAATCATAATTTGAGTGGGTAAATAATAAAAATGAAAATAATAGGAGGGCAGAAGGTAAATAAGAATACCCACAATAGAGATAAAAAAACTTGTTATTTTGAACAAAATTGTTATACAATTTGTAATTTTAATTTTTGTGCAATATTTTCAATAAGAGATAAAAAAATAATGTTTACTTGCAATATACTTATTTAGATACAGATAAAATAGAAAAAAAAATCCACCAACAAGAGTTATATCCTATGGAATGGATTACTCCTTTTAACATAGTAAATTAACGTTCAAATAGAGATTTACATCTAATATTTGATAATACCTCAAATATATTCGCTTCGAGTGCTCATAGAATAGTTTAAATGCGAAAGAATCCCTTAAATCTTGGTCCAATGATCAATATTGATATCTTCCACTGTTTGGTGGAAGTTTCAGCGGAAATATTAATTCTGAGTTTTTGGGCGTGAACGTGATTAAAAGTATTAAAGTCGCCTGAGATTATGTATGTTATAAATATAAGAAAGGGATTGGAAGGACAGAACAAAAGCACATGTGTAGGCTCAGAAGTCAACTCAAAATAAATTAATTGAAATTAATTATCCATAAACCCCATCTGTACATAAAGAGTACATAACATCTCGATTCCTATTATAGTTATTAATATTACATTTTTTTTCTTACAGTTAATCACTAAATAACGGGGTGGTATTTAAAAAAAAACTTATTTAGTGTGCATTGAGTGGCTTATAATAAAAGGAAAATTCTAATACAAGACACTTGAATTACTCAAATTTTAATTTAGATCGTTAAATTTAACAAATCATTAATTAGGTTGTCTAACACAATAGGGGATTTAAAAATTAGATCAAATTTCCTCCATACTCATTAGTTATTAAAAAATAAAAATAATATTATACAATCGAACACGAATGTTCATTTTTTGTCCCTGCTCTTTCTTTCTACCCCATCTTCTTCCATTTATACCAAATCCAATCAAAAGCAATATTGAGGCCTAAAATATGCTTCCTCTTAAAATAGTGTCCAGGAGCGGTTTTTTATGACATCCATGAGTAGATTAAAGTTATTACAATTTTACAAACATGTCTTCTTCCCTGCGTACCGTGTTGTTTGTTTAATCTTGAACTTGAGTTCCCAATCTTGTTTCTATCTTGAATTTTTATTTGTGAGTGTCCACTCCAATCAAACATACTGCGATTTTTCTGAGGGGTTTATTTACGTGTTTTATATATTTGCTATCAATTTCCTGGTAATAAAACGATATATATATATAAGAAAAATTAATGCGATATTCAATCAAGTAATACTTTTCTGTACACTAAAAAAAAAAAAGTAATACTTTTCTATTAAAAAAAATTGTATACACTTGAAGCAGAGTGAAGAGTAGAAACCCAAGCATAAGAAATGAAGAAAGAAATGGGTTTGTAAAATTATATTCAAAGGTCCTTGTTCTTTTTATTGGTGGATCTAATCTATCATTATTCGGAGAAACTGATGCATTCAACATTTTTATGTTCCCGAAAGCCAGTGGTCCTAATGTTCAATTTGTGATAGAAAACTAAAAATGAAATCCATGGTATGAGCAAGAACATATCAGTGAATTTAAAGCGGCTATAATTGGAGAAATAGAGATAGTAAAGGCAAAGAAAAAAAGGATTTTGATAGTAAAAAAGAAACAAAATATAAATATTAAAAAAGGCTTTCTTTGTATCTATGTAGGAAGAGAGTGTCGTTCTTTCAAACATAATTATTTTTTAATTTTTAATAACTAAAGGGTAACGAAGGTAATTTGACTCAATTTCTAAATTATTTATTGTGTCAGACAACTTAATTAATGATTTGTTAAGTTAAACAATCTAAAGTAGAATTTGAATAATTCAAGCGTCTTTTATTAAAATTTTCTCTATAATAAAGATTATTAATTCATATCTTTTAAAATGTAACTTATGATAAGAACTTGAGGGAGTATTATTTTAACGGACACAAAATTAAGAATTTAAAGGTTGGAAATTAATAATTAGAGGGTGGCGGCTGCTCTAATTAAATATCTATAATGATGTAACTTCGTTTTTTTAATTTAGTAAGCTTAATATATAAGAAAACTCAAAATTTACATATCACCTGTCCAAGCTATCCTAAAATAATTTTAAGAAAGGCAAATATGTGGGTCCATTTAATAAAAGTCAATGGACTTGGATATTGTTGTGAAAGAATAATTAAGAAGCAAAAATCTGTCGACCATGTGGGTAATGAGTAGTGACAGCGTCAAATAAACAGAGAAATACACATGTACTCTCATTACCACTTAATCATATCATACTCTTTTCAATAAAAATATTTTTAATTTTTTTTTGTGAGTCCTACAACTAGCTATTATAATGAGTTATGGAGAGAGAGAAATAATTAAAAAAGATTTATAGAATGAGAAGCATAAAAAGATAATTGAAATATTTTCATTGGGGAAAGTATGAATAATATGACACTTTGAGAGTACATGGACACTCCTTTAGTCCTATTTATAGAACAGATAGATAATATTTTATTTGATCATATTAATAAGTTATCTCACTAAATTTTTCATATGAATATATAATTAATTCACCCGTCATTTATTATATGTTACTTTGTTCTCATGTATTATAATATATATTAAATAAGCATAAAGTTGACAAATATTGAATTTTGAGGCAGAATTAATAATGTTTAGAATTTTCCTTGATCTGTATAAAATGAACTTGGTTAGGAAGTTCATCAATGAGTTCTTTCAACCTATTAAATCTGAACAATTTAAATTTGATTATAGACGGCTTAGATCTGATTTTTTTTAACTAGCAATTTAAAAAAAAGCACTATTTAAAAATTGATAATTAAGGGATTAATTTTTTGTAGATTTTATACCATTAAAATAATTTTTTCACAAAAATAGAAAATAAAAAACCAAATAAGGAATCCTATATTAGACCTGGACTATTTAGATTTGATGAGTTGAAGGAGCTCATTACTTTTAACGAGCACCATATTCAATTCCGCATAAAATAATTACATGTTAGAAGTAATATTTCTCAACAAGTTATATACACGTGCGGCTATTATGCCTTACAAATCTCTTGCACGTGGTGACAACACAGCGTGCAACTTATAAAAATAGTCACTGTTTGCCTCATCAAAATAATAATGGTAAAAGGATTGAAACCTAGCGGATGAAAAAAAAACCCTTACATTTGGTATTCAGTGATGCCTTAAACAAGATTGTCTTGAGTATGACAATGCATGTGTTTAAAATAGAACTAATAAAGGTTAGATCTAACTGAAGGGATTAGTCTCTCATAATGTGATAAACTACAATTTGGATTCTCACTAGTAGACATGTCTACGTATATTATATTATTATATAATATTTTGAATATGATTGACTCTAATTGAAGGATAAATATGCTTTAGAAAATAATGATTAAAATATATATTTAATCTTCTAACTTTATACACAATTTCAATTTTAGTGTAATCTTTTAATTTTTTTAAAAGTATTATTTTATATCCTTTAATTGTACCACCGTTGTGGGAAAAAAAATCGTACCACCGTTGGTTTCAAATGATGATTTCATTTTTGTTATTTTGAAAATTAAACTTAATACATGTTAGCATTTGAAAATGTTTTACTGATATTTAAAATTTCAATATTAGACAATAGGCATTAATTTTGTTGGAAAGAGTTTGGGCTACTTAAGTGCAAGTACGACATTCATGTAACTATATAAAAGGAAAAAACAAATCAATACTAGCATTTGTTTTGTAAATCTAAGGAATCAAAATACATTTTTTTTAATAATAATTATCACTGTCCTTTTTATTCTCTAAAATGGCCGTCTTCGTCGCTGTGTACAGCTTTCAAACACCATTACGCCTTCTTCTTCTTCTTCTTCTCTCTGAACTAAACATGCTCCAACATTCTAATCTCCTTCCCTTATTTATCTTCATATTCTGGTCATGCTGCGCTCTTGACGGCGTCGTTTCAGACCCACAAGTTCATCTTCTTAGTGCTCAGTGCAACCCACCCGACTTCTTCCTCGTATCAGACTCCACCGTCCTCACCGAGAACTTAAACCGAACGTTTCGGAACATCAGAGGCCAAATCAGGGACCAGAAGAAGCACTTCGCCACAGCACAGCAAGGCAGTGGAGAAAATTTCCCTGTTTACACACTTTTCCAATGCAGAAACTACCTCTCCATAGCCGACTGTGTTGCCTGCTTCGACGTCGCCGCCGTACAGATCCGCAAGTGCGCCGCCTCGGCATCTCCCTCCCCCGGTGCCTATGTCGTCTACGACGGCTGCTTCATCAGGTTCCACTAGTTCACCATCTTAATTTCAACCAAAAACTTTTATCTTTCTTTCGTTTCTCAGGTGATCAGTTGACTGAATAGGAGACCGTGTTAAGATAAGATATTTTTTTGATTCAAAGTTGAGATAAGATAGTGGCCTATTTGGATAGTATTCCATTCATACTTAAGTAAATGGAGATCTTAGCCAATATTACTGCAACTTTATTATATATATTTTGAAAAATTAATTTTTTGTCCCTAGATTTTTAACCTAGTTGTAACTAGTCCATGAATTTTAATTTGGTATAACTCAGTCCATGGAGTTTTAACTCAGTTGTAACTCAGTCTCTGAACTTTGATTCACCACAATTTAATCCCTATAGTTTTAACCATTTTCATAATTTAAGCTCTATATTTTAGAAAATAAATCATATATATAATAAAAATCCAGAGACTAAATTATAAAATGATTAAAACTATAGAAACTGAGTTGTAGTGAGTCAAAGTTTAGAGACTAAGTTACAACTAAATTAAAACTATAATGACTGAATTGCACCGAGTTAAAGTTCAGAGATTGAGTTATGTCACACCCCTTTATATAACTCAGCCCAATCTAAACTTCTTAATTATTAGGCGCAGCTATTCTAAACGTATAAATTCTGTTTATGTAAAACAGTCTTTTACCTACTTTCCTCATATTGGGCTTTTCTGAAAAATTTTGAATTTTTTTTTTATATAATAACCTTTAATTTTTCTAACGTGCCAGGTTTGATCCTGGGTTCATTACTCTTTATTGGCAGCTTAAAAACAACTTTTCCTTCATAAACCATTCTCCTCATGTCTACCTTCTGTCTCGGATTAATGTATACATAATTTATACAATCATATATACATACCCATCTAAGTCTTTCAGAGTTATATAAGAATAAAACATTAAACTTCTTATTAAATTAAAATATATGTAAAGGGGTTCTTCCATCTCCATTCTATGCTTCTCTTGTCACCAGTTCATTGCCTTTTGAGCTACCCGCCTCTGCTGTATTTTTGTTGGAAAGGGGGGTGAGATTTGGGAATCCCCGTAGAAACCACAGTTTATCATATAATTATATATGAAATTCACAATCATGTAAAATAAC
>QFDD01114648.1:0-30756 GCA_006871305.1 Vachellia collinsii
TACCACAAGTCTTTGAAGTCAACTCATATGGATTGGCCCACTTTCCCCACCCCAAATGGGGTGTTTGACTCTTGAGGTTATTATATTTTGGCCATTCACTATATAGAATTCATATTCTGTGATTTATTTGGTTGTGTTTTTATTCTCTTTCAAGTAAAAGATGGCGCAAAAAATTGATACCTCCTCCTATTTTTAATATAAGAGTCAATTGAATCCTTTTGAAGTAATTTTTAAAGTTAAGTTAATTACTTGTTTTACAATATATTAGGAAATATTATGTGTATCATTCAATTATATTAGTTTATAAATCGGGCCAATTAGTTTGGTGAAATATAATCAATTAATTAACTTTTTTAATTTTTCTAAAAAAAGTTAACTTACTTTTATATTAAAGGCTGAATGTAGTGTTACATATTATATAGATCTTCAAACCTTTAACTTTATATAAAGTTTCAATTTCATCGTTTAATATTACAAAGTAGCAGTATTACTTACTTCTCTAACTTTAACGCGGGCAGTGGCAAATGTTTTTTTTTTTTTTACAAATTATTGTTATTTTAAAATTAAATTTAATATGTCATCATTGTTATTTGGGAAAATTGGAAAAAAAGTTCCTCATTTGGGAGTTAATTGTAAAATGGGACATTTCACACATATGTAACTGAGCTTCCACAATATGCAACTAAATTTTACATTATGTGCAACTGAGTTTCTACATATACAACTGAACATATCTCATTTTACAATTAATTTCTCAACAGAGGATTTTTCCCTTGTTATTTTGCCTACTTTATATTTTATATATGTTACTAGTTATGATTACTACTATCCAATGACACAGCTTTATATAGGTTAGATGATTAATGTTAGATTTGGTAATATGGGTTTAGCTCACTCCAACTCATGGTAGGTTGGGTTGGCTAAAATTAGGTCTATTTGGATATGGTCTTTTTTATCCGCACCTGTGGCGAGCTAACCCACCAACCCATGGATTAACCTATCAACCCATTTGTTTTAAAAAATTAAAATTGATTTATAAAAAATATGTGGGCAACTTTTAATAATAATGAGAACCTAATTAATATTGGATGTTTGTTGATCATTTGATTGGTTTATATTTAGTTTGAATTCAATCTTATGAAGTGTATTATATTTCTTTTAGTTGTATTCTTTAAAATTTGAATTAAATATTTTATGTTTAAGTTGTAGGGCATTTTTGTAAATTAAATTTATGAAAAAGAATATTTCAGTTTAGATATTAAAAAAAAGAGATATTTCAAGTCCAAGTTAAAAAAAATATTATAAATAAAATTTTTTTTCAAAAAAAGGTGGCGGGTTAGCAGATTGGGTTGAGACAAATGCATGCGGGTATTTGAACCCGCATCCCTGAACCTACGGTGGGTTGGCCCGCATCACCACCTTTAATTGCTACTATCCTTTGTATAATTGGCCTGTTGACAAAAAAAGAAGAAGAAGCAAGAAATGTATAATTGGCGTTTTTGGATTGGATCAAATGAATAAATCTTTGTTCATCTTTGTAAACATTTCTAGAAATTTTATTTCATTTAAAAGAGTTTTATTTCAATCTCCATAATAATCCTTTTAAAAAGATGATCTAAACAAATAGTTGTCTTGCTTAAACGAAAAAATGATTGAAAAATTTTTCATTACAAAATTTAGTGCCTGTGCAATTATTCTTCAATCAATTGTGTATAATATATTTTTTAACTATGTGTAAGATATGTTATATATACGAGGAAGAGTTACTCCGTTGAAAATAATTTACCTTTAGATCTTTAAAAAAATTGAAAATTTTCAGACAATAAATTCTATAAGAAGAAAATTGTTCAATTTTGAACAATTTTCACTAACTTTCAGCATACTTCAAATTGACTAAGTAAAAGTTACAGAAGACTTTACAAATCTGGGAAAACAATTATCATTCAATTGTTGGTAAAAAAAAAATAAGAAGAAAAAAATTAGGATCAACACGCATCAAACATCTTCAAGTATTTTCTTGAATCCAATATCTTAAAGTATTTTATGACAGATTTAATACCTTTAAGTATTTTTCAGATACGTCCATCATCCTAAAATATTTTTTGTACGTTGCTTTTAGATGTATCAAAAAATATTTTAAGATACTACATCCACATGAAAAAAAATACTTCAAAATGGTGAATGCATTAAAAAAAAAACTTTTAGATGCTGAATGCATACCGTAAAATCATTCATAGTGTTGAATGTACCAGGTGATATTTTTGGACGATAGATCATCTGAAAAAAAATACTTATAGGTTACTGGTCAGAAAAATTATTCTTCAATTTTACATAGGGTGAGGGAAAAGAGCTTACGAGTTACGACAGACCAATAGGAGTTTGGTAAAAAGGCCGCTGAAGGTTACAATTCCATGTGACAACGTCTCATGCTATCTCACTTGCTTTTGAGAATTTGTGTCATTTCAAAAATTGAGATTCACAGACAAGCAAACACAAAACACGAGCGCTCGTTCGTTGAAGTAGACGGGAGAAGGAAAGGACTCTGTTCCTGAGATATACAGAGACTCTCTATCTCTCTCTCTCTCTCTCTCTCACACACACACACACACACGCACACATACACTTGCCTCCATTTCAGATCCAAATCTCTATTACCATCTGCTGTGCTCTGCTTATCCCTCTGTTATTCATCGCTTACAGCAATTGGGCAAGCGATCACCATATTTGGAACAACAATTTTACGATTGTCGACTAAGGTGGTTCGTGGTTGATCGCGTGTTCGATTTGACAATTTGACTGTTGTCGATTGGATCAGACTGTGAGTTTTGTTGAGACCCAATTATGAATCCCTTCTCTTCAGGGACGCGCTTGAGGTGAGCAATGGATCCTGCTGTTTCCATTTTTATTTTTTATTTGGGATCATGAGCAAGGAGAGTAACCGGCATACTCTTAAAACGAGAGCATGCAATGTGTTGATGATAGTCATCGATTGACTGTTCCAAAATATTGAATCCTCAGTTCTAATTTTGTTTATCAGATTGACCGTTACTGCTGTTTACATTGTATCACCTCGGACAAATACATGCAAGCAAACTAGCGGTGTATCGATGCATTTTCAATTTTATCAATCTCTGTTTTAGTGATAGTTGCAAATTTTTGGCTTGCTGTAATATAGGACTCGATGGTTGATGTCAAGTGGGGTTAAGATGAATTGATGATACTTGTCTCTTTGTTAAGAATTTATATCGTAGCTGGTTTCAAATGAGCTAAGGATAACCTGCAGTATTTGGTGCATGTTTAAATTTATCGATTAATTCTACATGCATAAGATTTTTCCTTTGACCTGATGAAGTTGGATTTGTCCACAAGGCAGTCTTGTCTAAGTCAATTAGTGATCAATCATTCTAACGCTTTAGATACATTTTCTCACGGGGGAACAAAAAGAAAATTTGACAAGAGAGGAAAGTGAAAATATTGAGAGGCTGGATTTTGAAATCTTAACCTTACCTTAATTTTCTTGTTCTGTTAACCCAGTGATGGGAGAGCTCCTAATTTCTATTCTTATAATAGACTATAAACATGGAAAAGGATAAAAAGCATCACTTATTGTGGCCGAGGTAGTGATTCAAATGCATAAGTACACAGGGGAAACAGAATTTGCTCTCTATGTCCACTCTAACTAACACAACAAATTAAAGTGATACGTGTACTCCTTTGAAGTTTTTTCCTTTGTTGCTGCCTTTTAAACCTATGGAACTAAGAAGCAAAAGTAACTCCACTTATTGGGAACCAAATCCTTTGTTCACCTGAGGTCCTTAACTGCTAAATATTGCAAAAATGTAGTTTCAATATTCCAAACAACTGAACAGTGTAAACCGTTAGTGAAGTTCAGGGTAAGAACGCACAAATCATAATTATGAGATGAAGCAGTATTTGGCCTAGATATGCTGAACGGTACTAGTGTATACTCAACTTGTTAATTTATGTAAACCAGATGGATATGATTTTCTAAATGAAATCATTGTGTTGTTAATCAGTTCTCATTACCTGTTTAATGGGTTTTCCTTTATGAATATACAGAAAAAATAACAGACTATATTATAACTTATTAGCATTTTCATAGGCTTAGTTTGGCTGTTACATATAGCAGGGTTTCTTTTATCATCACCTTCCGTAGAATATGCACTAGCTTTTGCCTGATAAACTCTTATGCGATTGACAGCTCCTGCACATTCATTGGCTTGAAAATTTATTTTATGTTTCTTGGTTACATGTGAGCCTTTTTTTAATCATAGTATAATACATGTGTGTCTCTGTCAAAGGGTTTTTTTGGGTGTTGGCTCTTCAATTCAATGTACTACTTTGTTGCTAAATCAAATAATTGGATAACATATTGGCGATTATTTCTGCATAGAATTTCAAGTTCTACGGTCAATTTCTCCTTCTCCTTCTTCTTTTTTAAATGCTACAATATTTGAACAAAATAATTTATATTCCCATTTGTAGGGACATGATTCGGGCCATACGTGCCTGCAAAACAGCTGCAGAAGAACGTGCTGTTGTGAGAAAAGAGTGTGCTGCCATTCGTGCTGCGATTGATGAAAATGATCAAGACTATAGGCATCGGAATCTGGCTAAGCTAATGTTCATACACATGCTTGGCTACCCAACACATTTTGGTCAAATGGAATGCCTCAAGTCAATTGCTTCTCCTGGATTTCCAGAGAAAAGAATAGGTTATCTTGCCCTTATGTTGCTTCTTGATGAAAGACAAGAGGTTCTGATGTTGGTCACAAACTCCTTGAAACAGTATCCAATTTCAATTTAGAATTTATCTGTTTCCATATGTCCTCATTTTTGAATTCTAATTTTTCAAAGTTATTGTTTTGATCTTCTACTGAACATTACATGAGAGAGAGAGAGATAGAGAATATGATGTTCTGGTCCTAACTTAACTTAATCTCAGGGATCTTAATCACACAAATCAGTATATTGTTGGACTTGCGCTTTGTGCTTTAGGAAACATTTGTTCAGCAGAAATGGCTCGTGATCTTGCACCAGACGTTGAGAGTTTGCTGCAATTTCGAGACCCAAATGTCCGGAAAAAGGTGACTTTTAATTACATGTCCTTCCTTAGACTTTTTACACCTTAAAGGTTTGGAACCTTTGATGCATATATAGGATTTTTATCTTCTAGTGATGCATATTTAATGAGAGTAGAGGTGGCCATGAATGCTTCTGTGGCCTCAGTATTCCCCACTAAATGACAGTAACTATGATAGAACCATGAAACAAAAATTAGGAGCATATTGGGAAAATATATTCCAGATTTCACTCTGTCACTGTATGTAAATGGAGCGAATTGCTGTCCTATTCTTTCAATGTTCTCGGAATCAAATAGCAACAGAGAGAAAACACAAGATAACAGCTCTCTCAACCTGGTTTTAGAGAGACCAGGCCATCTCCTTACCAACAATGTTTCTCTCTGCCTTCTCCTTAGATCCCTGCCCCCTTTTAACACATTTCTGCTACTCTGACACTGTCAGAAATTTGTTAATCATCTTTATGCTCCATTCTGACCTCCACTTCCCTGTCTATTCCATGTCATGTTTTGTGTTGGGCCTGAGTTGCTGTTCTTAGCCCTTCTGTTGTACACTCGTCCCCATGTCTTGGCTGGCTGAACAAACTATTGGCTATCTACTTAAAGTTAATGGGAGAAGAGGCCATGAATGCTTAATCGTTCTGAAACATATAAGATGTGCGTGTCCCTTTTATTTTTCTACTTTTCATTCTTTTTCCTGTGGGATTTTGCTTTCTAATGTTCTTTAAAACATGCAATCTTAAACGAGTCAGTCATTCTACAATGAGTTGTCAGTCTTTTCCGGCTAAGAATTATAGGTAAATTTATGGTAATTTTGAAGTTGAAGCTACTGATGAAGCCTATCGTGCTTAACTTCTTTGGCCGTCATTGATCATTCTGATGAATTAACTGTACTCATGATTGAATGTAGGCAGCATTATGCGCAATAAGAATCATAAAGAAGGTTCCAGACTTGGCAGAAAATTTTATTAATTCTGCTGCTGCGTTACTTAGGGAGAAGCATCATGGAGTTTTGATCACTGGGGTTCAGCTCTGTACAGAACTGTGTAAAGTTAGCGCAGAAGCCCTTGAATATTTTAGAATGGTAATTTGGCATCTTTTTGGTGATTATGTTCCTGTGGACTTATATAATCTTTTGTACCAGCTAAATGCTAATGATATTTATGGAAGTATACTTATTTAAAATGGGCTTAACAATGAGAAAAAAAATTCGTTTACTCACTTAATGGAATCTAACATTTATTTGAATATAATCCTTGATTTTGGTATGAGTGAATATCGTGCAAAATTGTAATATGATTTAGTATTCTTTTCTCTTAACAAAAAGAAATAAGGCATGAGTTGTATTCATGGGCTACTATTATTGTGTGCATAAAATATGGATGGACTAGATAACAAATACTACAGGCACAGACTTTCTGTAATTTTTCACATTTAATGGCCTTGAAGCAAGGCTCATATCTGCTGATTTTTGGTATTTTACTTACCTTTTTTTTTTTGTTTTTTTTGGGGGGGGGGTTCTTGTACAAATTGATCCTTGACTGTGCTACCTTTAATTATAATAAATTTTTTCATTTATTGTAGAAATGCACAGAGGGTGTGGTCAGAAGTCTCAAGGACATAGTTAACAGTCCTTACGCACCAGAGTATGACATTGCTGGCATTGCTGATCCTTTCCTCCATATTAGATTGCTTAAACTTTTGCGAGTACTGGGTGAAGGCAATGCCGAGGCTAGTGACTTAATGAATGACATACTTGCGCAGGTCTGTGTGTTCATGGTCTTTCTATGGTATTGAATTTGTTATATTTGTCATGCCGCAGTGTTTGGAATAGCTGGGATTTTTGCTTGATTCTGTTGTTCACTCTGTTTTTGGAAAACTATGCTTAGGATATCCTTTTCACTTGCTTAGATTTGATTATCACTTTTTCTTTTCACATGCCGAAACAAACTTATATGGAATAGATTAATAAATGATAGAAAATTTCAGCCAAGGAAATTTGTGTAGCAGGAAATTCTACTAGGATCTTGACTATTAGGGTGGTACTGTTCTTTGGAGAACTTGAATTTTCTTGTCTTCAAATGCTGTTGTACTTGTAACTGAACCCTTTTCTAAAAGAAGTAAATCAAAATCATTGACACATTTTGCTGCAAGGAGAAAGGATGGCGTCTTTATGTTAACTCTTTCTAATCTCATTAATGATATTTTATCCAAGGCATGGACTAGTCAACCCTACTGTGATTTTTTGTTGGTCAAGGCCGCAAACCTCAAACCTTTTTTGTTGGTCTTAGCCAAGTTTTTTAATCAATAGATTTATCCATTTCAATTATGCAGTAAGCATTCAAATCATTTGTTAATGCTACATTTCTAGAATCTGGTTCTTGGTTCTTCTATTTATGGTTCCATGTTATGGTAATCATGAGTTTGAGTTTTGATTATTTTTGAACTTGATGATCTTATTCTTAGGTGGCTAGCAAGACTGAGTCAAATAAAGTTGCAGGAAATGCCATTTTATATGAATGTGTTCAAACAATCATGAGTGTTGAAGATAGTGGTGGCCTACGTGTGCTTGCCATCAATATCCTTGGAAGATTCTTGTCAAACCGTGACAACAATATTAGGTTTGTCTTTGAACATTACTATTTTACCTTTTCTCAGTTTGTCATATCTTTAAAAAGCAACTAACATGATTCAGTTAGGCATAATGTATGCTAAGCAAAATGTCACTTATAAAAGTGAAAGGAAAACTTAAAAAATAAGCACTGTAACTAGAGTAAGACATTTGTTGAAAAGAAAGGATGAACAACATGACTGCAGTTCATTTATAAAACAGAAGCTTGAAGGCTCATAACTCAAAACCGGACTATTCATTTTGATTGGCAGTATAGATTTTTTGTTCATTGTGCTGATAGGCTTGCAAATTTAGCTCATGTCACTGATAATTCTTGATAATTCTTTTTGTACCTTTGATCAACCTCTGCCTTGTTGCATGGAGGTGGATATAATGTAGGAAACTTAGGAAGACATCTGATATAAGTAAGGTGCTCCTTTTGATAGGTTACTCATGTATTCAGAAAACAGGTTGGAACAAAAAATTTTTAAAGTATGCATGTGTCCTCCTTCCCAAATATGTGATATCATGGTGTCACTACTGCCCATTACCATCAACCTTGCTGCCTTCATATTGCCCTGTCCTCCATCATTCCCTAGCTTGATACATGGGAATTGGGGATAATAAGGGTAATTAGGGTTAAATGATATTTTCGGTGATTAGTTTAATATCTCGATAAATAGGGTCTTGAAGGGTGTAATAGGTTTTTGTGAATGATGTATTAATGTTTTACTTTATTCTCTCCTTTTACAGTATCTAAGCTGCTTCTACTGCGAGAACAATTATCATTGCTACCACCACCACTATCACTATTGCAACTGCCCCACCCCTGCTTCTATGATTTATGCACTAACACACGATAGTATTTTGTTATACAATTTAATTTTTGTGAGTCAAATGGATAAATTATAGTACAAAAGGTTGTATGATAAGTAGCTTATACAATATAATTAAGTGCTCTTTACTGTATCAGAGATTTAGCTTCTATTGTTCATAAGATGGGGTTCTAAGTGTCTTAGGATGTATTGTGAGAATTGTTATGTTGCAAGAGTTTCTCTTGCAAGAGTCATGTTTCTAAGAATCAATTTTGGTTTGGCTACATCATGTAGGAAATGCAAAGACTGCTTCTCCCGTGACCAGAGTTTATTTATTTATTTATTTAATTTTTTGTATTCATTGAAGTCAGATTCTCATTTGTACCAAAATTATGAGGTGAAAATCTCGAGAGTGCTTGAGTCTTTTTTTCAAGCCTGTGCATAATAAACTACTTTGGCAACCTTGGAAATTGAATATTCTCTTTTTATACAGCAAGCTTGTAGAATTTTAGGTTGTCATATATTAAAGAAAAAAAATTACTTTTCAGGGACAACTTTTTGTAACCACCTTGATCCTAGTTAATTTACTTCTTGCACTTGGAATTTTTCAATTTAGAATTTAAACCACCCTGTTATTCTTAACTCCCTTTGTTGATTTCTTGGTTAATTAAATCCATGTGATTTTTATATTTTCTTGCTGCTTTCTGGAACCTGTTTGATTAAAGTCTCATCTTTCTTGAGAGCTCTGAGCCCTATAGATCATTTTGTGCCTTATTCTTTTGAATTACCGCCCACCATTATTGAGTAAATGAACTTTTCTTACCTTCTTTCTTCAGGTATGTGGCATTAAACATGCTGATGAAGGCTGTAACAGCTGATCCACAGGCAGTGCAGAGGCATCGTGCAACTATTCTAGAATGTGTAAAGGTATTAGTTGGATGGCCTTGTTCATTGTTTAACATATAATTAAAAATCCAAAGGATTTCTTTTATAGATTGAAAAGTTAATGACCTCACTTTTTGTTTCAGGATTCAGATGCTTCAATTCAGAAAAGAGCTCTTGAACTTGTTTACGTTTTGGTGAATGAAAGTAATGTGAAGCCCTTGACTAAAGAGCTAGTTGATTATCTGGTAGTCAGTGATCAAGAATTCAGGCCTGATCTTACTGCCAAAATTTGCTCTATAGTAGCCAAGTAAGTAATACGGATTTTGAATGGCATCCTCTTAAGATTGCACAAATATTTTGAACATTTTGAATTCTTTTTTTCTTATGGTTTATTTTTGTTTTGCCAGATGGGAAGTAGGTGCTAGAATTCCAGTTTTATCTTCTCTACTTCAATCTTCAATTTTTTTTTTTTGGACGCTGCAGTCTTTTCTTTTCTCTGAAATGCCATTTTACATGGGCTTCACCTTGTTTTCTATTACTATTATTAGTTCAGAATGATCATCTATAAAGTTGATTAAGCTGCATATGATGTATTTGGTTGACATGGATTTACCACTTGATGCTTTAGGTTTTCTCCAGAGAAGATCTGGTATATTGATCAGATGCTCAAGGTTCTTTCTGAGGTATAAATCTACGCACAACTTTTTTGTAGTTGATTGAGAATTTGAAAATTGAAACAGAGGGAAAAAAATCCTGATCTTGCTAAATTTTTAGGTTAATCCTTATTTCAGAATTCCTTTTATGAATGATAATTCTGTTGCTTCTCAAAATGACTTCAGTTTTTTCCCAGGAAAAACTAGATATATCTCCCCTTGTGTTGCATGGGGAGCGTGTAATCTTATCGTGTTGAATTGTAGAATTAATTTATATTCACTGTAATTCATTCATACGTGTCTCTGTAAATTTGAATGTACAATCCGCTGTTATTTATCAATAGTGCAATAAACAATCATGGGCAAATTTGATGGCCTAAAAGGAACATTTAATTACCAATGTGAATCACATAATGTTTTGAAATATTCTCTATAAACCACATTGGTTGTCGTGTTGGTTTTAAAATTATTGCCATCACAGCTCATTGTATTTTTGTATTCACGTAAAATATTTTAGTTCTCATTTGATGACTTACTTATTCAAACATGAATGCTCAAATTACTGAATACATACAAAGATGTTATTTATGATTTTATGTTTGTACGAGACTCATGCTGCTGCTATGTATTAGTTGCAAATTATCAGCACTAAATTTATTTGCTATTGATTTAGACTGCTGTTTGGATGCATGTGTATTATGCTATCAATATTAAGCTATGTTATTTGATCATATAATGAGTGCAAGTATTGATTTTATGTTATGTTAGTAGGCTGGAAACTTTGTAAAAGATGAAGTATGGCATGCATTAATTGTTGTGATAAGTAATGCTTATGACCTTCATGGCTACACAGTGAGAGCATTGTACAGAGCATTGCAAACTTCCGCTGAACAGGTGCTGATTTATACTTACTACTAAATCTACATATACAATTGATTATTTCTTAATGCTATCAATAACAACAACACTGTTTAATACTTTCATCAGGAAAGTCTTGTTCGAGTTGCAGTGTGGTGCATTGGAGAATATGGGGATATTTTAGTTAAGAATGTTGGAATGCTTGACATAGAAGATCCCATAGTGGTTAGTCTATATTTTCTGCATCAGCTTTGTGCTGTATCTATCACTTCATGAGTTCATGTTGTCTGAAAGTAATAATCACTTGAAAACAAGCGGTAGTTCATGAGTTGAGAAAATCTGGGCACATTAATGTGTATCTTTTTCCCAGCCAGTGGGCATGATATGTTCTTGGTGAAAGCCTGAAATCATAGATGCAGTACAATTTAGCGGAAATTGGTCTACTAACTATTGAAGCTTTTAGTATCACATGCTTTTGTATTAAAGCTCATTGAAATGACTTGTTATGAAGAAAACTTAATTTCATTTTTGCCCTTCCCCACAAAAAAAAAAAAAGAAAAATAGAGAAAAGACCCACACATAGACAGGCTTGTTATTTCTTGCTTTACAAAATTAACTCTCTCTTTGCAAGCAGGTCGCTGAATCAGATGCTGTGGATATTCTAGAGATGGTTATAAAACGACATGCATCAGATCTTACCACAAAAACTATGGCTTTGATTGCCCTGCTGAAACTCAGTTCACGTTTTCCATCTTGTTCAGAGTATGTCGTAGATTACTGTATTATTTTTAATGTCATTGGTAAAAAATTGTAAATTACACTATGCCTTGGATTTTGTTACTAGTTTTCCTGCCTTTGCTCTTGAGGAGCATAATTTTCTTTTCTTTCCTTTTTTTTGAGAAAAACATAGTGTTCTAGTTAAAGTCCACCAGATCAAGTTCAAGTTACAATAAAATATGTATTTCATCTCCATCACAAGATCTGTTCGTTTATGTCCCACTGGATGTAATTACACCCATTACAAAGTTAATTTCACGTATTTGTCCGTTTGATGCATAATTATGTATTCTTTTTCTTGATGAAAAAGGATGATCCTGTTTTGAATAACTTATACAGGAGGATCAGGAATATAATCATTCAGTATAAAGGAAATCTGTTGCTTGAATTGCAGCAAAGATCTATAGAATTCAATAAAATTCTTGCAAATCATCAAAATATTAGGTAAGCTTAATCATTTATTTAGTTTACGTTATCAAATACTTGAATTTCTTTTCACCCAAAAAAAATAAAGCTTGAATTTCTAGTTCACTCTTACATGAGGTTTTTAATATGATATCATGCAGTTCTACACTTGTAGAGAGGATGCCAGTTCTTGATGAGGCAACCTTCATCGGTAGGAAAGCTGGTTCTATGCCGGGTACAGCTTCAGCTCCCACAGGACCTTCAGTTAATATTCCAAACGGAGTAGCCAAACCTACAGTGGCTCCTCTTGTGGATCTGCTTGATTTAAGCTCAGATGATGTTCCTGCACCTAGCTCTTCTGGCATTGATCTTCTCCAAGACCTTCTTGGTGTTGATTTGCCACCAGCGTCACATCAGCTGGGTTAGTATTTTTTTCCATATTAGTATGGATCATCTTATAGCTTATATCACAAGCATAAATAGCTGTATTTTCCTTAAAGCAAAGTAAGCAGCAAATATGTGTCCACACCTCTTACTGTTTAAACTTTAAACCTCTGGGGATTTTGGTTACACAAGTACATGCTAACAATCCATTCAATCTTATTTAGTGGCATTAAAGGGTTTGGGGTTGTTTTCTTCTCCATCATAGAATTGACTCCAGCAGCTTGCAACTTGAACTAGGAGACCAACTTATATTGTGGAAAATGGAAGAGTTTTGAACAGTTTGATGCTCCAAAGGATTGTCTTATTCGATCAGAGAAGTACATTTATAGAGTTAATTCTAGGTTATTCATTATCCCTAGAATCAGCCCATAATTACAAGAGAATCAGAGAAAATAAAGGAACAAATAATCTGCCATTATCTTAGGGATATTGACAGCTAATTACAGGATAATTATTAATAATACTCTAATTGGGCCTAAGGCCCATGACTGAACATCAACACTCCCCCTCAAGCTGGCAAATAGATATCTTTCATTCCCAGCTTGCCTCGTAATTCCTCAAATTGCGGTCTTGCTAGTGCCTTAGTGAAAAGGTCACCTACTTGCTGTCTTGATGACACATGAGTTATTTCAATAACTCCTTCATCCTCCTTCTCCTTAATAAAGTGATTGTCTACATCAACATGTTTGGTCCTCTCATGGTGAATGGGGTTTTTGACCATAGCAATTGCAGATTTGCTGTCACTCCTAAGTCTGATTGGAGCACTTGGTGCAAATCCTAGTTCCTTTAGTACTCTAATTATCCACATTCCTTCACATACACCATGAGCTATCGCACGTAGTTCCGCTTCAGCACTGCTTCTTGACACCACAGACTGTTTCTTGCTTCTCCATGTCACCACATTTCCCCACACTGAGGTACAGTATCATGAAGTCGATCTCCTGTCTGGTAAGAACCCTACGTGGTTAGCATTTGTATATACCACTATTTCTCTTGATGTCCCTTTGGCGAAATATAATCCACGGCCTGATGTCATCTTGAGATATTGTAGAATTCTGTAAACCGCACCCATATGTTCTTCCATAGGTTCATTAGTGAATCGACTCACCATGCCAACTGCAAAACTTATATCTTGACACGTGTGGGATAAATATAGGAGCTTTCCCACAAGTTTCTTGTATCTTTTAGTATCTACAGGAACTGATTTTTTTGTTTCTTCATCTTCGTTGTCTTTTCCTCTGTTTCTTCCTCTTCTTCTCTAATATCCAGCTTAATTCCTGATTCCATTGGTGTATCTGCTGGTCTAGCTCCCAGCATTCCTGTTTCTTTTAACAGGTCCAAGGTGTATTTCCTCTGAGAGACTACGATTCCATCCCGAGATCTTGCCACTTCCATTCCTAAGAAATACCTGAGACCTCCCAGGTCCTTCACTTCAAACTCCTCTTCTAGAGACCTTTTTAGATCTGCTATTTCGTTCACATCATCCCCTGTTAGGATAATGTCATCAACATATATAATAAGTATAGCAACTTTGCTTTTGAAGTGTTTCACAAACATCATATGATCTGCTTGGCTTTGTGAGAAGCCCACCTTCTTAACCGCTTTAGTGAATCTCTCAAACCATGCTCTTGGGGATTGCTTCAAGCCATATAACGACTTGTAGAGCCTGCATGCCACTCCTGGGGCATTATGCTCAGTTAGTCCCTGCGGGACATCCATATACACCTCCTCCTCAAGATCTCCATTTAGGAATGCATTCTTAACATCTAATTGATGTAGAGATCAATCCAGATTAGCTGCTAGAGACAAGAGTATTTGAATCGTATTGAGTTTGGCTACTGGTGCAAAGGTCTCTTGATAATCAATCCCATATGTTTGGGAGTACCCTTTAGCAACCAATCTAGCTTTGTACTTATTGATAGTGCCATCAGGATTGTATTTCTTGGTAAATACCCACTTGCGCCCCACAGTTTTCTTTCCAGGTGGTAGTTGGGTAATTTTCCAAGTTTGATTCCTGCTAAGGGCCTTTAACTCATCTTCAATGGCCCCTTTCCAGTTGGGATCCCTGATAGCATCTAGAAAGTTGTTGGGTAACTGTTCATCTGCCAAATGAGTGACAAAACTTCGCATAGAAGATGACAACTTATCATAGGAAACGAAGTTGCTAATTGGATGTTGAGTGCATGACCTTACCCCCTGCTGTAAGGCAATGGGCCATGCAAGTTCATCAGTTCCTGGAGCAGAGCTTGAGTCATGGGTTGGTTTAGTTCTAGAGGGCCCTTCACTGCTCAGGTCTGGTTCAAATGCAACTTCATCAGATTCATTCGTATCAGCCTCCTCATTCTCACGTTCTCGGCTATCCTCAGGCACTATTCCAGCACTGGTAGGTACAGTTTTAGGTCTGTCCAGATTCATCAAGGGTGGTTCCAAGGCCAAGGGTATGTCAGTTGAGGGTATTGGGTTATCTATGATAGGTATAGTGGAGTTGGATGTAGTGTTGGGTTCCTGTTGGCCTAACGAGAGCTCAAAAACATCCCATTCTTCCGCACTCTCCCTTTGAATGGGTGGTTTGGAGTAGTAAGGTTGGGATTCATCAAAAGTGACATCCATGGTAACAAAGAGTTTTTTGAGAGTAGGGGAATAGCATTTGTAACCATGTTGAGTAGACGGGTACCCTAAGAAAATGCACTTAAGAGCACGAGGATCTAATTTCCCACCCTGATCATTGTGAACATAGGCCACGCACCCAAAGACTCGTTCGGGAATGTGAGTAAGGATATGAGAGTGGGGATAAGTTTGGAAGAGGAGTTGCATAGGGGTTTTGAACTGAAGAGTGGCAGAGGGAAGGCGGTTAATGAGGTGAATGGTAGTAAGGATGGCTTTCCCCTAGTAAAATTTGGGAACATTGTTTGTGAGCATCAGAGCTCTGGTCACTTCAAGGATATGGCGGTTTTTCCTTTCAGCTGTATCATTTTGTTGAGGTGTATTGACACAGCTCGTTTGGTGGATGATGCCATGGTGGTGAAAATAATTTTGAAGGTTTGAGCTCATGTACTCTCTCCCATTATCACTCCGAAGGACTTTGATGGGTGTGTTAAATTGGGTCTGAACCATTTTGTGAAATTTTTGAAAGATTGCATTAAGGTCAGACTTGTCTTTCATAAGATATACCCAAGTGAAACGAGTGTGGTCATCAATTAGCGTGACAAACCATTTGGCTTGAGAAAGGGTGGGAATACGAGCTGGTCCCCATATGTCACTATGTACAAGGGAGAAAGGATAAGAAAATTCATGGGAATGCAGTTTGTAGCTACTTTTAATGTGCTTGGATAATGTGAAAATTTCACAAGGGGAAAAAGAAGCAATTTTATTCATGGAATTAGGGAACAATCTGGACAGATATTTGAAACCTGGATGGCCTAAGCTATAGTGCCATAGTAAAGCTTCTTTATTTGTGAATTGAGGATGCAATTCTGCTGTTGAACTCAAAGCACAAGTTGCTGTCTTTCTGCCTGATTGATGATCTGTGCAATAAAGCCCCTCTAGAAACTTAGTCACGCCAATCGTTTTGCCCAACTCCAAGTCCTGAAATGAACATTGTGAGGCAGAGAAATAAATATTATAGTGACTAAACTGGGTAGCTTTACCCACAGAGATTAGATTGCATTGTAAATCTGGAGCAAACAAAACATCAGTGAACACCCTACTGCCAAATAAGCATACTTCTCCTATCCCATGAACTTTAATGTACCTTCCATTAGCAACTCTTATAAACATAAGTCTATCACAGGGCTTAATATTATGGAGAAGCTTATCATTACTAGTCATATGATCAGTAGCTCCAGAGTCCACAATCCACATGTGATCATGATGAACATTGTTTTGGAGAGCTAGAATAGCATTATCTGTGTAAGCAACATTTCCAGTGGCCACTAGCTCCTCTTTACTATCATGCTTTGCTAGTAATCTCCGAAGAAACTCCAGTTCATCTCTGTTCAGTTTTCCTTCAGATTCAGTTTTGGGTTCTGAGGTTGCTGCATTGGCCTTTGTCTAAGGTTTGCCTCTTCCTTTGTAATTTAGAGGCTTATTGTGTAATTTCCAGCAAACTTCTTGTGTGTGCTAGGTTTTTGGCAGTGATCACACCACTTTTTCTTGCCTTTGCCATCACTAGAGTAGTGTCCTCTGGATACGGGTGCACTGGGTTCACTTTCAGAATGTTGTGACTTAGGGACAGAAAGTAATTTTCTGCTCTCCTCAGCCTTGGCTGTAAAAAACACTTCTCTGAGGCTGGGTAATTTTTCCAGACTCATAATTCTTCCCTTTATGTCATCATAAGAGGGCTGTAAGCCAAGGAGAAATTTGTAAATTCGTTTCTCTTCCTTAATCTGATTATACAGCTTTGCATCTTCAGTACAGGTCCACTCCAAGACTTCGTATTCATCCAGTTGCTGCCACAGGGTTACTAGACGCGTCCAGTATTCAGTAATAGTATAGGTCCCATGTCGAAGTTAGTCCAGTCGTGCCTCCACTTCCAGGATCACTGCTCTGTTCTTTAGAGATGCAAACATGTCACGTGCAGCTTCCCACACATCACGAGCCGACTTAAACAGGGTGAAACTGGCGCTGATTTCTGTGGTCATGGAGTTCACCAACCAAGACTGCACCATCGAGTCTTCAGCTTCCCAGGCGCTGTACTTAGAATCGGTTTCTGCGGGTTTCATTGTTGCACCGTTCAAGTACCCAAATTTTCCTTTTCCAATAACAAAGACGGACGCCCGAGGTCCACTGAAGATAGTTCTGGCCATTCAGACGATGAATAGTAATGGATGAGTTGCTAGCATCATTTGGCGCTTGGAGACTCACACTCTGGTTCATCGACGAAGCTGAGGTGTTGTTCGCCGATGGTTGTGTCCCACTCTGGTTCATCGACGAAGCTATGATATTGTTCACCGATAAGTGTGAGTTGCCTGGGCCGTCATTGTCCAGTCCGAAGCCGAACCGGATCATCGCTGCTCTGATACCATGAACAGTTTGATGCTCCAAAGGATTGTCTTATTCGATCAGAGAAGAAGTACATTTATAGAGTTAATTCTAGGTTATTCATTATCCCTAGAATCATCCCATAATTACAAGAGAATCAGAGAAAATTAAGGAACAAATAATCTGCCATTATCTTAGGGATATTGACAGCTAATTATAGGATAATTATTAATAATACTCTAATTGGGCCTAAGGCCCATGACTGAACATGAACAAGTTTACTATATGTTTGTATGTGAAATAATAAAACTATTAAAATGTTACCATCATGCTTTAGATAGAAGATAGTACTAAGTAAAATGTGATTTAGCGCAGTACAATCAAGTGTAATTTTTTCCATACATGACTGTACTAATCTTTTGTGGTACATTCTGTTTATTAATTTGCCACTTCGTAAGAATATCAAAAGATTTTTGCTTTAAATAACTTCAATTTTCTAGTTGTAGACTTGATACTTCAGAAGACTAGGGTTGACTCAGACCTTATTTCCTAATTATTATTGATTATGGAGTGTTGTGAGGGATAATTCAAAATAGGAGCCAAGATAATATGTGATGATGATTGTTGGATTACAAATAAATTTACTGGGTGGTTAGTCACACGGAGTTAAATTAAATATTGAAGTTGAAGTTGGAAACGTACCAGGAAGCTTGCTTTTCCTGTGGATGAGAAGAAGAGGTGTAACAACATCCAAACGCACAGAAACTTGTCTACATTTCTTTTTTGTCTAAGCTTTATTTTTGCATTTTTAGGTTCTGGCCAAGCTCCAAAAAGTGGCAACGACGTCCTTTTGGATCTTTTGTCTGTTGGATCGCCTTCTGTGCCTACCATGTCACCTTCTGCACAAAGCCCCTCATCTGCAACAGACATCTTATCCTCCAGTATGAATAACAAAACACCAGTTTCACCACTGGATGATCTCACGTCTCTCTCACTTTCTGCAAGAGCAACTTCGAACACTGGAGCTGCTCCTATGATGGATTTGTTGGATGGCTTGGCCCCCAGCCCTCCAACAGGTGGTTCAATTTTCACCTTTGGATTTTTCTTTCTATAAATGAAATGTAGTTGAAGTACTGATTCTTCTTGTCCCTATATTGTTCAATAGAAAACAATGGACTAGTTTATCCATCTATTACTGCATTTGAGAGCAGCTCGTTGAGGGTGACATTCAATTTCTCCAAAGAACCAGGAAAACCACAAACGACAATTGTTCAATCTACCTTTACGAATTTGACTTCTAATACATATACAGATTTTATTTTCCAGGCAGCAGTTCCTAAGGTATGCCATTCATCATGGCCTTCATCATTATGTGCATGATGCTCATGACTATCATTCTTTTATGTGTAACTTTAACGTCTTTGCATAATGGCTACCAACAGTGTCACTATTTTTTATCGTTGTTGTGTTAACTGAAGTTTCCATAGATTCTATCTGTTGTTCAAAGTTAACTTTGTTGGGCATGTGATTGTAAAATCGTTACTTGATTAAAATCCATAGGATGTACTTCCTTAAAGAGATGGATACAAACAATTGAAATGCATTGCAATTTGCTACTTGACATATCAGTGCTAAGTAGTTTCATGTATTCTCTGATGTATGATAATCATCAACTCTCTTTCAAGTTTTTTCATTGGAATCTCAAATTCTGTCGAAGATTTTATATTTTTCTTCATGCAGAACTTATTTATTTGGGTATTCATTTTTCAGTTTCTTCAATTGCACTTAGATCCAGCTAGTGGCAATGCTCTGCCTGCTAGTGGTGATGGGTCTATCACACAACAATTGAGAGTTACGAATACCCAACATGGAAAGGTATTTGAAGTGTGTTTTCTTTGTGTGATCCATTATCATTTATAGCCCTTTTTTATCCTGTGATTGTCGTTTGCTTTTATATTATGTAAAAAACGCAGATAAAAGCCCAAAAAGTAACACACACCACATCGAACACAAGCTACATCCCTAGGCAGCCCCCAAAACATCATTAATCTAGCTTTCACTTTTCCTTACTACTAAGATCTGTAGGATAAACATCAGAACCAGTACTTTGCTCTTCTACCCTCTCTGTCTTCGTTGAGTCCCTCTTGTATGTTTTAATAAATTGTCCAGCTCTATCAGATTCTGGTTTTCTTTCATGTGCCTTGTGATTTACATTTAAAACGGAATGTTATCTATTCTTTTTTTCTTTTTTTTGGCCAACGGGATGTTATCTGGTTATCCTTGCAGGATTAGTAAGTTATGTAAAGTACAACTATGCTTCGTCCTTCTTGTTTAACTCAATTTCTGCTTTTCCCAGATTTAACGAGGTTTAAGTGTTTTCTCAAGTCGTCCTTTATAAAGCTGCTTTTTTATGCATATTCGAGGACAAACATTAGCACAATCTAAGTCTGATAAACAATGGGAAGAGAATATTCTGAGTTTGTAGTCAATGATACAATAGACTGTACTCTTTCATATATTAAACATATCGGCTAAACTCAGGTGACATGTAAACTATTTAATCTTCTGGACTGAAGTATTTTGTTACTTAAAACAGTTGGTACTTTTATTTACTGTTTTGGTGCAATAAAGGAAGAGTGTGGTGTAAGAGCTTGTAGCATGCTATTGTAAAACTGCTAATGATTTGGGTCTAGCCGTCTGGGTCTGTTGATGGTTCACTTGAGGAGTCACTGAGGTTTAGATAAAGAACTCTCATAATGCATGATAACAATATTCTCATTTTGCTATGAATGTGTTTGTTAAGTGCTTCTGGCAGAAAAGTTGATTAGTTAGCATGTGTACCTTATTTTCAGAAAAATCTTATCATGCGGATAAGGATAGCGTACAAGATAAATGGCAAGGATACACTAGAAGAAGGACAAGTCAATAATTTTCCTCGCGAGTTATGAGGCTAACATTCTCTTGGAAAGATTGTGTAATGGTAGATCTCTGCTGGATTCCTTCTCCCTCCCTCCCTTCCTCTCTCGGTCTGAAGTCGATGGTAAGGTGAAGTCGCTAAGGTAAGTTCCAAGTGGCGATGACATGGTGATGCACAGAGCCCTTAGTTTCCTTTTCCTACACTATTTTATCACTGCAGCAGTTTTGCCTTTTCATTTCTTCAAATAAGGGTCGTACGGTTGAAGCCTCTGGCACCACATTTTGGGTCATATTTCAAGTCTGCTTGGTGATTTAACATAAATGCTTCTCTTTCCCTTTCTCTTTGCTTCCTTTTTTTGGTTTTCCTTCCTAAGTAGGTGGTTTTATGTACATTATCGCAAAATAGTTCTGTACGAAAATGTTAAATCAAATTTTGCCTTAGAGCTTCATGTGTTGCATGTGTCACAATGAGAAACTGAGGTGGGAAGCTTTTCTAGTCTTGCCATTTGCCAGCAAAAGAAAACTATTTCATTTAGATAAACCAGTACACAGTTAGAGAAACGATTTTTTTTTTTTTTTGGTTTTGCGTTGAGCATTCAATATGATGGACCTATCTCACTTTAATTGGAGGATTTGTTTGGGGTCCATACTTATCCGGATTGAGTCCGGTAAGACCATAAGAGCAGTGAAGTTTTACCATCAAATATTTGTAACACTATTGCATTAAGTCCTTCATTAAAAATTTTATTGATGAGAATGACTTGATAAATTTTTATATATAAAACGTGCTTTGCAATTTTTGCATATATGGAGTACTGGTACTTTGTCCTTCTCGTAATAAAATTTTTAAAGGTGACTTTTTTTTTTTATGTGACAATATTCTCCTCTGGATTACTCAAATGTAACCTCATAGATAGTTTATTACATAACTAACACAATTTCTGGCTCTTCAATTGAAAGTGAGGCTTTTATTTTAAACGTTCTATACCGTGAAGGGTAAAGATCCGTTGGGAGGGCGTGGAACAATATTTTTCTTTTCTGTTTGCCAGCTTTTATTTTTAGCCAGCAGAACATTTATTTTATCCAACATTGATGCAAGTTACCTATAAGACTTAAATGTTTAATTTGCAACTAAGATTTTTTTTAATATATTTGTAATTGTCTGAATCTATATTTGTAACTAATTTTTTTTTAACAATTTTTAAAGATTTAACTACCATTAAATTGAACTTTTAGTACCGGTCATTCCCTCACACACATGTATAATACTCCATCTGATTCTTAAAATAAAGTTGATCTTAATATTAAGGACTGGCTCAAGTATAATATTTATTATACTTTGTATAACATGAAAAAGTGCACCTATTAAGGAAAACGGATTTCAAATGGTCTAACCAGGTAAAATTGGGTGTTGGATTAAACGTATTTCCGTTTAGTGTTTGATAGTATTTAAAATAAGATTGTTTTCAATAAGATGATCATGTGCTGAGCAAAAAATAATCTCAAACTCGGGTTAACCCTATAAACCCATCTTCCTTTTTTCCCCCCTCTGGTCACAAGAGGGCAAATGAAAGGCGAGGTGTTGGGCAGAAAAAATTACAAGCCACAGTCTATTTGATCCTTGTGAGAGAGATGAATCATTTCTTGGCTCTTTTATCTCTCAAAAGAAACTCGTGCTTAGTTGAATTTTATTTTATACTTTTATATGACTATTTGAATGAGTCAGATTAAATGTCTAAAGTCTTATAAACTAGAAATAACCTTTGTTGGTGAACTTCCTTTTGGTTATAGGTACACTTGTATGTTGTACTGGCCATGATACAGAGCCCTCAGCTTTTTCATCAGAAGGATGTTTAGGAATAATTAGTGTTAATGTACAATTTTGCATGGTATTTAATTATCGTAGATGATTGAATGTACTGTGTTTGTTTAGATTAACGATAGAAACTACTTTTCCTACATGATTTACAGTTTACAAGGTAAATATATAAGATGAGTTTTGTTTCGATTTGTACGAATGTGCTTTTATAACACTAAAACAAACATGGTCATTATTTGATAAATGAAATAAGGGCTTTTCAGATGCATATATTTTGAATTGAATTAAGAGAGATTTAATCTCTATGTATGTAGGGGGAACATGTTATACTAGGTTTGCAAAATGAGAATGGAAGCTTTTACCTTGCACGTAGCAAGCATTCTAGGTCAGGACTCAGGACTATAAATTAATAAATTTTGATCATGGATTTTTGGATTCGATTTTAATCCAGGACTTGTCAGTACGTTGCCATATTTAAAGCTGTAGATTTAAGAGAAAATAAAACCTTGAGCCTCTGTATTTTTAACAAGATTTTGAATGGGTCCCTGTAATATTTGCCTAAGAGGAGCATGAGTGGGTGGATGTAAGAAAGATAAAATGATCCTTTGTCATGGTATTATGTTTTTCTAAGGATCTCCATTGCACCAATTACTAAACCAATCTCACATCCATGCAAAGAAGAGAACATAAATTCGAGCTTCAAAAAATGCATTTGTAAATAATTTAAAAAAAATCATTTTTTAAAAAATAATAAGAAGGAATTATCTTTATTTTACATTCTACACCCATAAGAATATTTTTTCAAAAAAAAAATATAAACTTTTAAAAAAAAGGAGATTATGTGCATCGAGCTATCTGAAATAATTTTAGAGGTGCACTGAGTACTTTAAAATAATCTGGGGTGCAATTTTTCCCTCAACATAATAAAAATGGGTTAATATCACCCCTCAACTAACAATTCATAAACGTCTGTCTTCTCTCACCCAGGAGATTTCATACGGCCATTTGAATAACAAAAGTTCTCTCTCTCTCTCTCTCTCCTGTTCCCTCCTTCGACCCCACCTCCTCTTCTTGTTCAAATGGTCGGGTGAAAGCTTTTTCTATAGGGGAGAGGATCGACATTCATGAGGTGTTAGTTCAAGGGTGACATTGACCTATGTCTATTATGTTGAGGGCAAAATTGCACTCTAATTATTTTAGGGTGTTCTGTGTACCTCTAAAATTATTTCAGAATATTTGGTGTAACTTAGCCTTTTAAAAAATAGATATGGTATGTTTAGATTGATTTTTAAACATTTTAGATTTGACAAGTTTTCCTTGTTAAAAACTTTGCTTAATCGTAAAACTGATTTTCAAATATTGGTCTTAAGTTCAAAGTGATTTGAAATACTGTAAAATACACCAATATATCAATTTATATGGAAAAGAAAATCCGTTGCCCTTCCTTTGTTCATTCTTCACCGTATCTGTGCAGCTCTAAGCAGTTTAGCATGGCCCCGTTTGTATAAGAATTATAAAATCACGTTTACATAAATTGAAATAAAACTCCTCTCACATATAAGGTAGATAATTGTTTTATCTAGGTTAAACAAAATTAGTTATTTATAATAAACATTAATTGATTTTTTTAAAGTACCTTTTTTTTAATCTTAGCTACCATTTCGATAGAAAATCCTTTAATATATATAATTAATGTGAATATTTAAAGGTAAAATATTATAAATTTGAAATATTTTATTTAAGAATAAATTCAACCCCTAATTGATTTCTATACGGAGGATCACAGTTAGTATATTATACCTATCAATATTTTTTTTTGGCCCGAATGAACCTATCACTATTTAAAATGAAATTTTTATAGAGCAGTGCACTTGGCTACCAAGAGACCAATCTAATAGAGATTTGATTGGGGCGAAAAACACTTGGTGGCCAAGTTAAATTTCTTTGGCTTCAAGTAGTTGCGTTAACAAAACAATCAAAGTCAAAAGGAATGATATAAAATTCATTTATGGGACTTTTTCACACAATAATAATAAGTTAATAACTTATGGACAATCAAATGTCAATTTAGTTAGAATAAAGTAATATATCAACGAGAGTTGAGCTTGAGTATACCTGAATGGGTTGATATCTCATAACATTTAATGTCCGATAATATAAGGATAAAAAACATAACCTTAACATCTAAGTATTATACCAAAATATTAATACTATTTTCTATTTATCTCAATGAATAATTAATTCTTGTTTTAATTTCAAGATTTAATTCAAATATCTTATAGTGATAATCAATATTTATTAGAATCATATAAAATTGTACCATACGCATTCCATGTATAATCGTTGGAACTTGTAAGGGTTTTCTTTTGATTTAAAATCAAAATTTTATTTAGTGAAAACCTTGTTTGACAAAAATATTAGAATCAACATCAATATTAATATCAATAATTAAAACATGGATAATGTGCATTTTTGTCTCAGAAGTTTTTATTCAGAAGTAACATTATCCTAAAAGTTTTTTTTTTTTTGTGTAATGTCGATCCGAAATTTTTAAATAAAAGCATTGATGTAATAACTTTAAAGTGACATGCACTGACAATTTAAGATTGGATATTAACCTTCAAATTATACAAAAGTTTTTAGACACTTGTAAAATTATTGGCATATTACTACTGTCATATTCTTTGGTATAAAAATCAGCTGACTTTTTTAGAAGAGATTAAAAATATTTAAAAAAATTACTTAATTATAACATATATTTTAAAATATTTATGTATATAATTAGACTATATATCAATTTATTAATAAGGAAAGTTAATTTAAAGAAAAAATAATAAATGTATCAAATAATTAGATTCTTTAATCTCTTTATAAAAAGGCAACTAGCTCTTAGTATATCATTTCCACCTACCAATGTGTTATGCTGGTATTGTGTTATGTGGGTCCATTTTGAATTTTGATGAATTACGCGTACGTCCAAAGCAACTAAAATAAAAAAAAAAAAGTCAAGTGCATCTACTTTTTTTTTTTTAAACTTCAGTTAAGTGCATCTGCTAATACTATTGACTTAGTGTTGGTAATGGAAGAATCTTAGTGAAATGTTTGTATGTTTTTGTGTGTTTTTAACTTTAAACTTTGGATCCTCAACTTAATCTTGTTGCAGAATTAATTGGTGGTTTTATATGTCTTTATTGGGGTTTTGTCAAATGAATAAGAATTTTCTCCATGTGCAAAATCTTTGTTATTTAAAAAAAAAATGGTTTCGTTATGTGAACTTCAACTATTGAATATGATGAAAGAAATTGGTAAATGTGGTGTCAAATAGTAATCCCAGAAGGTACTATGATCGATCCAATGAGACAATTTTTTTTCCCAATACAAATTGCTTGCGACACTTCTCCCTTAGAAGTTGGCAAAGCATTTAAATTGCCAATCCATGATATGCAACTCGGAAGCAAGATGCAAGGAAATAGAGAGGATGAACATAATTATTTTTCCAAATTAAAGGATTTTGGGTATACTTCAGATCAATTGATTCATTAAATACTTATATAAGAATCGGAGTAGACTCAAGTTACATTACACAACAAATGACGTCAAGAGAGAACTTAGAGAGAGAGAGAGTGAGGATTCAAAATGAATTTTATTGGTTTCATTTTTCACTTGTATGAAAATTGTCTCCTACATCCCCATATAATACTTACGGGAAGTTAATAGAATCTGAAATTCAAATACATAAAGGGTAAGTTACCTCTATTGACTCACTATTTTTCTACTTGTATTTTTGCTCCAATCCAAAAAGATTTGGGTATTTATTCACTAAGAGTGAGCTGTTATATTCTAACACAAATAAACTGCTGCAAAGGCAAACCATTCAGACATGTGATGATATGGCAAAAAGAAATTCTGTTTTGCTTCTTAGCCATAATAACAGTCCAACATTGGTTGAAAAAGATACAGGGAGTGGTATGTATGATTATGGCACTTGAGGACTGTTAGTATTTGAAAATGCTAAATCTAAATAAACTAGAGAGCCAAGAATTTTCTGAGTTACAGCATTTGGTGGCCATACTCTCCCATCATAAGGGCATGAAGTGAAAATATGATTCAAGAATTCCTCAACATCACAGCCAAAGGACACAGATTAGCACCGACTAGATGATAACTTTTAAGAATGTCACTTGAAGGAATTCTATTGCACAATAGCTTCCATATGAGAAGAAGTTGTTTGAAGTGAAGTGCAAAAGACCAAATAAATTTTCAGAAGGAATCAAAGGATCCGAAGTTGGGAAGATAAGATTGAAGACGTGTTTTAAATATATAATTAAAGACACTAGACTAATTATCAGTCTAACAAGAATAATTTGTTGGTGGGAATGGCTCTCTGAAAAGTATAATAAGAAGAGATGAAGAAGAAAGTTGTACACGAAGTCTCCAAGGCGTGGGCAACACTTTCCTTTAGGCTTAATTCGCCCCCACCTATTCCTATATTACAGGGTGCAAGTTGGCTAAACCGGTGAATTTCCTGCAGGATACAATAGAGACCTTTGAGTATGGATTGCACTCCCAAAACTCAAGCCAGGATAACAAAGGCTTTTACAAAGTGATAGTTTGACTTTTTCTATGTGTGCATGATAAATCTCTATTTTATATGAAATAAATATACCTTATTTGAGATTATATATGTTAATTAGAAGTCAAAAAAATTATTAAGGAGTGATTTTATGAATTAATTAGTTGATATTTTTCTATCACTTCTTAAAATTTCCTAAGTGTCCATTATGTTAATTACTTGATGTTGCATCATATGTTTGGATTTAATATGCAGGACATTCAGGTAAAAATGCACAAAATTTAAAGACTTGAGAAATAGCATCCAGAGATCCTTTTGGAATCTAGACTAAATGCTGAAAAAATACCAGAGAAGTGCTGCGTTTTGGCTCTTGGATGGCAAACATCAAAACTGAATTGGTTAGGAACCAACTAAATGAGAATGAGCTGGAAAACAAGGAAGAGACAGATTTGTTTAGACTTGCACAGTACACACATTATTTGTTTAGATTTGTTTGGACTATTCCGGTGGACCCATTATTTTCCTACTTTCTGATTCAATTTGTCAGCCCATCTCACTCCCCATGCTTTTGGGATTTTTCCCTTTTTACACTCAATAGACCACCACTTCCAGATCACGCACGTTTTGGGAGGCGGAGTCTTTTTCTCTCTTCACACTTCATCCACAACATTCTTGGACGATTCCATTCGGCCATTTTTCCAGATCCTGCTCTTCCTTCCATCTCTCCCTTTCAACATCATTACCACTACTTCCGTCTCATTCCAGTTCATCCGCCCTGTTCACCACTGTCAGTTTTCGCCCTCTCTTCATTGCCGATGCGTCATGGCAGATTGGGAAGTCATGCTCAACGTTGCTGCTGCTGTTCTTATCTCCATGTCTAGCTAATCCTCTTGCTTCCTTGGGAGTTATGACCGAGCCAGAGCCTCTTTTAATAGGGAGTTCTTTGCATCTCATGAGTCTCTTTATGGCTTCATTTCAGGACTGTGCAATTTGATTCTGTTTTTCTTACCCATTGCGATTCGATTGTATTGTATTTGTTCAGAGATTATCTTCTTGATTTAGAGTAACTACATTTGGATCTTGACGTGTTATTGTCCTGGATTTGGATGTTGTGAATAATTCATTGAGTAATGTCGATTGATTTTATTTTTGGAAGTGGCTGAGCATATGCATTTCAATCTGGTTGTTTAGATAATGTGAGAAAATCAATTGTTCCATGATACACAAGAACTCATAAAATCAGAAAGGCAATGAAGGTCAAGTTATATCTCTTAGGAGGCATTTTTTGTGATTAATTCATTTCCTTACTTTCACTTCACTATATTCCAATTTAATTGATAGGAAAATCAAAACAAATAATAGCTTAGATAATAGAATTGATTTAGATTAGGATAACACAGCCAATTTCCTCCTAAATTTTGTGAATTAATTTGTTAATTAGATACCTAGAGACATTTAAGCTCCTTAGAGATCAACACCTGAATTGGAGCTTAAGCCACTTCCTTCTCATTTAAAATATGCTTTTCTAGCTGATGGTAATAGGCTTCCAGTCATTATAGCTGTTGTTTTAACTGAAACAGAGGAGAACAAATTAATTTCAGTTTTAAAGAAATACAAAAAAGCAATAGGGTGGTCTATGGCAGATATTCCTGGCATTTCTCCTTCTGTTTGTACACATAGAATCCTCCTTGATGATGGTATTAAGCCTGTGAGACAACCACAACGTAGGCTAAATCCTCTTATCTTAGATGTGGTCAAAAAGGAAGTGACAAAATTATTGAGTGCTGGAATTATTTACCCAATTTCAGACAGTGAGTGGGTAAGTCCTGTGCAAGTAGTGCCCAAAAAGAGTGGAATAACTGTCATTAAGAATGAAAACAATGAACTTATACCTACTAGAGTTCAAAACTCATGGAGGGTTTGCATTGATTACCGTAAGCTCAATGATGCTACAAGGAAAGATCACTTCCCTTTACCTTTTATTGATCAAATGCTAGAACATCTTGCTGGAAAAACTAATTACTGCTTTCTTGATGGTTTTTCAGGGTATTTCCAGATTGCAATAGCCCCAGAAGATCAAGATAAAACAACTTTTACATGCCCTTTTGGTACTTTCGCTTATAGGAGGATGCCATTTGGGTTATGTAATGCCCCAGGGACCTTTCAAAGAGCCATGATGGCAATCTTTTGTGAGTTTTTGGGATCATCCATGGAAGTTTCCATGGATGATTTCACTGTGTATGGTGATAGCTTTGATGCATGTTTAGAAAGCCTTGATAAAGTCCTTGCTAGATGCATAGAAAAAGGTCTAGTACTTAATTTTGAAAAATGCCATTTTATGGTGGATAAAGGCATAGTGCTAGGACATTTGGTGTCTAAGAATGGAATTGAAGTAGATAAGGCAAAGATAGAGGTTATATCATCACTTCCATATCCCACTTCAGTCAAAGAACTTAGATCTTTTCTTGGTCATTGTGGCTTTTATAGGAGGTTTGTTAGGGATTTTAGTAAGATAGCTCTACCACTTTCTAAGCTTTTGCAGAAAGATATTGAATTCAATTTTGATGATGCATGTAAAAGAGCATTTGACACACTTAAGAGCATGCTTGTATCACCTCCTATACTCACGGCACCAAACTGGAATTTGGACTTTGAATTAGCATGTGATGCATCTCATAATTCAGTTGGTGCTATGCTAGGACAGAAAATAGATGGGTTATCTAAGGTAATTGCATATGCATCTAAGACATTGGATAGAGCTCAAACAAATTACACCACAACTGAAAAAGAACTCTATGCCATTGTTTTCGCACTAGACAAATTTAGACCCTATCTAATTAATTCTAAAGTCACAATATATACTGACCATGCTGCTATCAAGTATCTTTTCAGCAAAACACATACAAAGCCGAGGCTATTGAGGTGGATTTTGCTCTTACAAGAGTTTCATATTGAAGTGAGAGATAGAAGTGGTGCAGCAAATCATGTTGCTGATCATTTAAGTCGCTTACCAGCTGAAACTAGGGGAGTTTCTGACCCTGATCAGATCTGTGATGAATTTCCTGCTGCTATTTTATTTTCCATGGCTGTGCATGATCCTTGGTATGCTAATATGGTAAATTTCCTTGTGACAGATCTGATTCCCTCTTCTCTTTCTCATTTTCAGGCACAAAAGTTGAAGAGTGAAGCAAAATATTTCATTTGGGAACCACCCATCCTTTGGAGAATATGTAGTGATCAACTTATAAGAAGATGTGTGCCAAATGAAGAAGTAAAGGGTGTGCTGGAAGCTTGTCATTCTTGGGCTTGTGGAGGCCATTTTAGTGCAAAAAAGACCTCAAGAAAAGTATTAGAAGCTGGGTTTTATTGGCCAACAATTTTTAAGGATGCATATGAGTTTTGCAAGAAGTGTGACAAGTGCCAAAGATTTGGTGGCAACAGTAGAAGGCATGAAATGCCCCAACACCCCATTTTATTTTGTGAAATCTTTGATGTTTGGGGGATTGATTTCATGGGGCCCTTTCCCCCATCTTGTGGGTTCCATTACATACTCTTGGCTGTGGATTATGTTTCAAAATGGGTTGAAGCAATTCCAACAAGCAAAGATGATGCATCCACTGTTTCTAAGTTCTTGAAGTCACATATTTTCTCAAGATTTGGAATTCCCAAGGCCATTATAAGTGATCGGGGTACACATTTTTGCAATAAACTTGTGGATAAGTTACTAGCTAAATATGGGGTCACACACAAGATGTCCACACCCTATCACCCTCAAACTAATGGCCAAACCGAGGTGTCTAATAGGGAAGTGAAACAGATTTTGGAAAGAATAGTTAAGCCATCGGGAAAGGATTGGAGCTCTAAGTTGAACGATGCACTTTGGGCTTATAGGACAGCTTACAAAACCCCTTCAGAAATG
>QFDD01114649.1:0-27770 GCA_006871305.1 Vachellia collinsii
CACACACACACACAGAGGCATCAAGGATTACTTCAACTCAAGCTTAAGCTAAGCGAATCTTTATCGCGCGCGCGCGCGCACACACAATAGAAAGTAACTGGGCTAACCAACGTCTTGAAACAGTAGCTGACGTAAATGAATATAAGCAATATATACGTATATCAGTCAGATTATTATAGAATAAACATGCAATGTCATTGGCATTGAAAAGACATAATTATCACCAGGAATTTCAAATGCTGTTGAGGGGAAGTTCAAATGATGCCAACAGATATGTTAATCCTTAACTATCCAAAATATGCCCTTAAGCAAGTTGGAGTGCATTAGATGAAGTACCTGTAATTTGCAACTGGTTCCCAATTTATGCAAAGCTGAATTAGATACAAGAGACGAACGCCAATCGGATAGCTGTCCTTCATGTTTCTCAGGATATCTAAGGTAAAGGTGGCAGCTCACTGCATACTTTAGAACTGAATCCCCAAGCAATTCCAAACGTTCCATGGAGAAGTTTTCACGGCATTTCAGTGTTGTCAATGCTTCAAGAATCTGATTATATATAACAATCTGCTGAAGCTAATCGTAATGATAGGATGATTCGCTACAAAGGTTTAAATACAATTTGGTCCCTCAGATTTTAGAAAGATTCAACTTCGTTCATCAAGTTCATAACCAAACAAATCAGCCTTAATCCATTGGAAGTTAAAACTTAGCAGGAGAGCATTCACCCATTTAATGTGAAAAGCTGGTGTTCTTCGTCTTATTCTTGTGATTTGACTATGGGGTTTTCAAGATGCCAGTTTTGATGATGAATATCCTAAAGCTGAAAATTTTCATTTCTATGAAGTTCATCTTTTCCTTCTATTATTATTTGGATATGGAGCCTTTTGAATGCTGACTCTCAAACTAATGGCCACACAAGTAATTTCCAATTAACTTGGTGGAGTAGCAAAAGGGTCTAATTGAACTTAATAGAAAATGAGAGGGTAATATTGTCAAGTTATGAACCAAAGGGACCAAGTTGAAACTTTTTAAAATCAGGGGAATTAAAAGTGACAGCACAAACCAGAGAACTTGGTATCTGAAAGCTGCCAGAGTTAAAACTAATCTCCTTTCTAAGCTGGCTGGCTAACATCAAGGATTCTAAGCGGTGCATTAGAGATGGCAGTAAGTAAAATGACTTCAAAACTTCTACAGGAACGTCAGTCTTGACTAAAACCTCAGGTGGCACATAAACATGAACTTGTTCCTTTTCTGAAACCGGAGTTACACCTGAACAAAAAGAACACATTGGCTATATTTTTACATGGTTAATTGGAAGTACTTAGCTTGTAATCTGTTAAGCTGTTAGTTCTGGTTAGAAAGTTGGTTGTATTCCTGTGAGTATAAATAAGAGGATAGATACATTAGCTTTGTGCTACATATATTCTACGAAAAGCAATATGGTTTTGTTTTCACAAGGAAACAATCTTAATTAAACTTTGATTTTCTAGTTGGCACACACAGATGCACACACAAAACAATTGTCAACTTTATGCAAGTGGCCTTCAGTTTAGCAGTATTTGTCCTACTCAGTTATGTTTTATGGGTAAGGAATGAGGATAGTAAAGAATATTGATTAGATTTTACGGTTAGGTACATACTAGGGTTGTTTTTCTATCAAAGCAGCTTAAACCAATTTGGTAGGACTCCCTCAACATTATATACCTTCAGTTCTGTCTCTAATTAATCAATGTTGGACTCTTGTACTCTAATAAAGAATATAACCACACAGAGAGAGAGAGAGAGAGAGAGAGAGAGAGAGAGAGAGAGAAATTTGAAGGGGGGAAAACCGTCACTCCTGAAGTTCACTAGTAGATTATGAGGGTTATGACTTTGCTTTAACCTCAACAAAGGTTGTCCAGGGTACATTAGCACAATCCCATACCTGAATAAGATTCTTGTTACTACCATGATTAACCAGTAAATTCAGAGAAAAAATTATGAATCATAAAAAAACGGGTAAAAATACCAACTTTTTGTTGAAGTACTCAATATAAGTACTATATTCAGATGAAACAGATACATCGGATCCAGTGTAGCTGAAAGGATGCTCAGCAGAAGTATTGTCAACAACCTCAACAACAGAATAGAACTTCCCGGTGTGAATAGCCAAAACTACCATATCTTTGAGATCATCCATACCAACCACACAATTAGCAAAATGAACTGTCATTGAGCTCATGTGCTCAGTTGAGCCATTCCAATCTGATAAATTTTGCTTGTGACTATGCTCTGAACTTGATAAATTGCTCAGAGCTCTACTCTGAAAAAATTGTATCACTCCAATACAGGAGCTCACCCCTCTCCAGTTTATTCTCCAAGCTTCTCCTTCACTGTTTAATGTCTCTAACGGCAGAAGCAAATACATCTTTGATGGGCTCCATAACTTACTTGTTTGATTTGGGAGTAAGAATTCTCTCTTTACTCCCGACTCTTCTGATCCAACAAGGAGTCTCCCAAACAAACCATTGAAGAAAAGTTCCTGAAAACACTTTGCTTTGAACATCTGATACCAAAAAGGGAAAAAAAAATTATGAATAAGACCACATAAATTGGTTCCTGGAGGATGGGATATAACTTCCTGTTTTAGGTTGATGAAATATAACTAATAATTACCCAAAAAACTATGTTATACCTGTTCTACATCCAGATGCAGTTTTCCACATGCAGAAACACTCGTCTTAACTGTCTTTAAGATTAAGTATAGATCTGCCTCACAATTTCCCACATCATCATCAAGTTTTGATTCCATCAGAAGAACAAATCCAGAATAAATCTCTTCAATAATATCACAAGCGAAATCAAATTTGTAGACATGAAAAGTGGCTCCATTAGGATTTGCAACCCAAGTTCCAGATAATGCATGAATCGAAGCAGTCCCGTGTAGTTCCTTCAGTTTGGTTGTTCCTACAGTACTGGTATATGTGAGTAATTAAATATGGAACAGCATAAAAGTTATGACAGGAATTTAGAAAACGGCATACTGTTTTAACCTTGTCTCTATGTCAAAATTTAATTTGAAATAAATATAATATGAAGATTATCGAATCTAGCTGAAATCACTCGGATTAATCACTTTAAAAAGTTCACATGGTTTGATTAAATTATGCACATATTATACCTTCTCCGGATGGTGACCTTTTCCAATTAAAGCACAGATTACTATCTAAAGGCTCTTCAGAAAAAGGGAGAAGATGGTCATTTAGAGCACCCATCTGATGCAGCTTTTTACATGCCTCCAGGCACACAAGCTGCTTTGACAGCTGAGAATTACTACTCCCAGGACCAATTAACGTTTGAAATGGTGCACTAGGAGGAAGTGATAATTTACATTGATAATTCCCTTCTGAATATGACAATTCCAAAATTGGTTTTGGAACAAAGTACCTATTTTAATTGGAAACAAATCAAATTGTTCATATTGATAAGTTACGAGAATTACATGTACAAGCTAACACAGTTTAAATGAACGCATTTTGTGGCATTGATTGAGTAAAAGTATTCATACTTATCAGCAGGGAGATTTTCACAATATCTATGGATGAGACTGACACTAGAATCTGCAGTAACACATGCACCCGTTATATCAACACTATATGAGTGTATTTTCTCAGTCCTATAGGGTACCAAAGCAGAAGAACCAAGTTCTCTTTTCCTCGCCGCGTCTTCCATTGAATATTCACTCCTAATAATGTCAAACAGTTGATTTCTTTGCTTCATATTTGCCCTGTGCAGGTGTAAATGCGCATATATGGTATCTTAGAATATAAATACATGTTTAAAGAACTTTGTGTCAGCTAGCTATTTTGTATATGCAGGTGTGCATGCACATATATTTTATCTTAGACCAGTACGGTAAGAAAGAAAAAGAAGAAGAAGAAAGAGTAAGGTGGTAGAGAGTAGAGAAGAAGGAAATTTTAAATACCAGAGGATACACACTACCTTCCATCTAGTGCAAGGCTTTTTATAACCATTGGACATAAACGGTCACTTGCACCTGAACTGATCTATGATGATAGACACACTAAGAGCTTAGTTGATCTCATCCAGATCAATTATGTCTTTGTTCTTCTCGGTTAACTTGTGTGTGTGTGTGTGTGTGTATTAGCATCTGGTGTGTTATAGGTTAAGGAAGATAACTTTTGTACCTTTCAAGCATGATGATAAATTGAGAATTGTTTTGGCGAGCCCGTCCCCTTGATTGGACATAACTACGAACTGTTTTGGGCAGATCAAAACAAATCACACAAGAGCAATTTGCCACATGAATTCCCTCCTCAACAACATCAGTTGCAAATAGTAGGTTGACCTATATGTTGGAACTTTGTAATTTGATATTTCTCAGATGTATAACTTCAACATTAGTGTATGTCCACAGTAAACGTTCTATTTCATGTCAGGGTATAAGTTAGTAGTGATTCATGTGATTAGATGCTAAAGGATCAAATCCCAAACTGGCTTCTCTACTATCTTCCTCTACCTCTCAACCACTGGGCCATCCATATCAACTATCAACTACTTAGGTTTTTCTTTTTAAGCTCGAACAAATAAATCTTTATATTAAAAAAAAAAATCTAGATCATCCAAATATACGTTGAATGGTCCAGAGATCAAGGAGCAGGGGTCTGAGGTATGGAAAAGCTGATTGAAAACCCATAAACTCTTATTATACATGAAGATTAAGAGAAAGTCAAAGAACTTGAGCAAATACAGAAATTGAATTCAAATAAATTCCTCTTTCATAGAAAAATCTCTCTTCCTCCCTCCAACACCATATAGAAAGTTTGTGCAGCAGAGCAGACTTAAGGCTATGAATAATAGACATTTCTTAATCAATTGATATATAACATTCAATACCTTTCCACTGGAAAACAACAGTAAGATTTCTTTCTGCACCTTTGGCACCACTGAATCACAAGAACTATTGCTTCCAGTTAGATGTGACACAGTAAAATGTGACAAAAAATTAACTGTCTTCACAAATCTGTCAACGACTTTTGCTGTGATAATTCTTTCAACAAATATGAGGCACAACACATCTTTACTTTCTCTGGAATGTAAAAATATGATGATCAATTTCCGTAAATAACTACTACTATTATTAATTGTTAATATTATAAAAGGTCAAGTAATTAACTTACCCAAATGATTTGAAAATTTTTATTAGTTCATATAATTTCGGAGAAATGTATCCCAAATCTACTGCTTTTACAAGGTCATCACTTAAGTCTCCAAAATTGTTAATGCCTGCGAAGAAATGAAGTTAAAAAATAGCTTCTGCAAACCTTCTTGTTTACTGCTATTGGGAATAAAGTTACAACATAAGGAAATCTACTTTTATTTTTGTGTAATTGGATCTCACTAGACCTATGAGAATAGAAATCCACAAACAAACATACCAGTAGGGGGAAACGCCTTAATTAGTTGCATCAATTCATTAAGAAATTGCGCGTGCTTCAAACAACTTTCTTCATAAAGTTTACAACCTTCATGAGGATCAGGGCTGTTCTCTTGGCAACATTTAGCAGCCTGTAGAGATATGGATAATGTTAAAAAGGGAAAAGGGAAAAAAAAAAATAAAGGAACAGAACCACAATGAATGACAAGAATAAAGTTATAAATAAGAATAGTTTACAAAAAGCTTTGAATCCATCTAAGAACTAAGTGATAATAAATTGTACATCATTGAAATTATACAAGGAATACATAGCTGTGAAAGAGATCAAGAAAAATTGAAAAAACAAAAAGGTTCTATGAGAATAAGTTGGTTACTTCAAGTGTGAGTAAAGGATGTAAATACATCATAAAAATCCTTTCAACCATGAATAGCTGAAACCGAAAACAGGGAATAAAAGCTATACTTTTTCATAGATAAAGTTTTTAGGGTTAGGGACTTTGAAGTATCTAGAAGACAGGAGCAAAATATTAATCAATGAGGACTAAAAACGTACCTCATAAGCGCATAAAAGGCCAAGATCTTCAAGGCAATACAAAATCTTTGAATAGTCTTTAGACAAACGCTTTCTTATTCTCTCAAGTCTATCATCCACGTCTTTATATTGGCATTCCGTTGACCGTTGCATTCTTACCAATGAAGCATCAAACTGTCAAAGCAAAGGAGTTTCTCATCATCCTTTTTGCTTCAACAGAAAATAAATAAATGCACAAAACTCAAGTCTAGTTGCTTATATCTATTAGGTCAATTTCTCCAATCACACTAGTTGTTTGCTAGTTAGTTGTTAAAATGTTTATATGCACTTGTAAATTCAGCTCTGAACACTTGTAAATTCATTTATGAACCTGACCTAACAGATATAAGCAATTTGATATTAAGTTTTGTGCTTTTAACTTGAAAGCTTAAGCTAGCTAGTTAAGAGTTAAGACTCGTAATTTGCACTGTTGTGGCACAACATACCTCTGACCATAAAGCTTCCATCTTTTGTTTTAGACCCTCAAATGGAAATGGTGGGTGATCATAAAATCTACAAGTTCCAGAGGCAGAGGGCACGCATATTTCCAATTCTGTTCTTTCTTTAATAGTATAAATCTGCAGGACAACATTTGAGATTTTCAAAAATTATATATCCATTTACGTTAGAATGCATTGCCCTTGGATGACTAAAATAACTTGATCTATCAACATCACCTGACAATCCAAGATGCTTTCAAGAGTAGACATCTGACCTTTGCAGTCCAAGGTGGATGAGATAACTGATGCAAAAAAAAAAAAAAAAAGTTCAGTTATTAGAATCGATTCAACATTTCAAAACATCCTAAAGTAAAATAAATATCAAGATACTTTTTGTTTCCTAAGAAATAAAAGTAATCTACATGGGATAACTGTCTTAAATATCAAGATACTTTTTGTTTCCTAAGAAATAAAAGTAATCTACATGGGATAACTGTCTTCTTACTTCTTAACCAAGCACCCTATCTGTATATTTATATGTCAAACAAGATTAAAAATAGTAATTCAGGCCAAAACGTACATTACAAACTGTAATATCTTGATATTTCCTATATTGCTTTGCAAAGTTAAAGGCAAGCCAATATATACTTTAGACAGAGATTGACTCTAGATATGTACTGACAGAGACTAATGTATTAAACATCAAAGACAAGGAAAACATCATTTAACCAATTTTTCTCTCTAAAGAAAAAAAAAATCTTTACCCTTTCCAATAACTGGTGATGCTGTCATTCCAAAAATCTTTGGCTTGTCACTAGATGTGTGATAAAATTCCTAGAAAGGAAAAGGATGAAGGTAATAAGCCCCCCTATTAAGATAAGTGCAGTGAATAAAAAGCACAACAAAGACAAAATTCCTCAGCAATATATGTTATACATTAACACTGCATTACCAATTGCAATTCAAGAAGCTTTGGATTTTTTTTTTTTTTTTTTTGGGAAAATGTGAGAAAACGACTTTGAACTTTTAAGTCACTTGCAAGTAGAACCCAGAACCTTAGAAACTAGAAAATAGTTCCCTCAACTTTCACGCTCTGTGAAATAGGTAATTAAATCATTATTTTTCGTACTATTGCATACATAATCTTCTACTAACCTTCATTATTTTAGCGTAAGGATGATTCCCACTCGCACGATGGCATTCATCAATAACCAACAAAGAGACAGTTTTCATTTTGAAGAATGCTTTCCTTAAGCCATCCAAGAGAATTTGTGGTGTCATGACCAAGACCTGAATCATTATTAGTGAAAGTGAATATTGTAGGACTAAGATAAAAAGAAAGAAAGAAAGAAAGAAAGCTATAATAGTGGTCTTTAAAGACACAAAACTTAATCCTACCTCCTCCCATCCTAAATATAAGAGATAGCCAACAGGTTTACTTTGATTACTCATATAAAGGGAGCTTCCATCAAGGTTAGTTTCAATGTACATAGGATATTTTAGAAAAACAAACATACATTTGTTATATATATGCATATTAGTTATATAACTCTTATATTAAGCACCGAAGTTAGTAATAACCAAGTATTTTATTGAGAACTTTTTAGAACTGTTTAAAAAGCGGGCTTACATCGTGCTCTTCAATTTCCTTTTCCCAGAAGTTCAAATTCCAGTCGTCTATTCCCTTGTCTCCATGGAATTCTTCCACTGCCAAGTCAGTGTAGTCTTTTATGACCCCAAATTGCTGCACATAGAGGGTAAAAATCTGTCATTTTTCTGATGTTCTGCTCCTTTTTCATTTTCTTATACAATGTAACTTAAGAGTTTATCATGTGGCATCCAATGATTCACTACCCTATTAGCATCAAATCAGCCCAATGGTTATATTTTCATCAAATTGTTTAGAGCAATAGTAGCATATTATCATCTTAAATGAATTTTTTTTTAATTATTTTTTTAAGAAATAATAAAGATGCAATCAGGAAAATGCCTGATTAACCAGATGAACTGTGGGAGCCAAGAAAACAATCAGCTGCTTTTGGTGAGTGGACTTCATAGAATGAGCTATATGCTTAATAAGCATCACAGCTATCATAGTCTTTCCAGAACCAGTATCCAGCACTGCTATAGTATTCCTTCTCTTGGCAACTTCACACACCTCAACTTGATACCTTTAAGGAACATCAAAAATCACAAACCAAAAAAAACTCATTCAATGGTTAATTTACAAATCAATATTATCACATGGGTAAGTTAAAATCTTCAGGAGAAATGAATTGGAGCCAAATTATGTACCTTCTGGGATTGAAATCTTTAGCATTGGTAGAAGGTTCAGAGGTTTTGTGATCCATATCCGGATTTGAAAGGGAAAATAAAATTGTGTTGTTTGGGAGAAATTTGAAGAATGTGTTTTTGGGAATTCTCTTTTTGGACCGTGCAACATATGTGATTAATTATGTTTCATGTCAATGACTTGTTCTTTTCATTCTTTTTTATGCCGAAGATTGGAACTGGTTTAGCTCAAACCATGTGAAGGGTATGTCTTCAACTATATCCGAATCATAAGCAGAATGTGATGAGGTTGATTTTTAAAATTAAGGATTGATATATAACTTAATAAGTAACATCAATAAATTAAAATAAAAGCAAGGTTTTAGTTGAAAAATATAGATCAAAACTTGGGCAATGTAAAGTTGAATTTCACGTTGTTATAGTGTTAAAAGTTAGGCACATGCAAGTTTCATTCTCACTAGTAAGATGCTGAAAACAAATGGCACGAAGATAGCATGTTATCTTTCTAAAGCCATGCAGAAACCAAAAGGTAAAAAGGGAAATGGCGGTTAGGGTAAGTATAATGATAGCCAAGGCCCAAGGACCTCAAAATTTGAAAATTGCATGATCAAAATCCCCAAAAAAAAATTATAAACCAAAACCCTACTTAATTGTAAAACTCTGGGTAAAAAATTTGTTTGAGCTTTTATTATTTACTTGAACCCAGCAGTTCATTATTTGTGGAGAATTAATTTTACACTGTACAAAATAAATATGTAAAATAAATATTATCGTATCAAGGGTGAAAGTAATTCTAGGGTAACCCAACAGGCATTTAGAATTTAGATAATGGTTAATAAAAATTTATAGTTTATTTACATTCTTTATTATATATATTGTATATGAAAATCAGGTAAGCGTACATTTTTGTCTTTTAATTTTGAAGGTTTCTTTCATTTTGAGATCTCCGGTTTGATTCTATTATGTCAAAAATCATTTATGATCATTAAGTTTGATGTTGTATTAGTCCTTTGACCTTTAAGATGAGGTAATCGTAAAACATTAAGGGGACTGATCACACTAATTTAAAATTATTTAAAAATATAAATAAATATTATAAAAACAAATTTCCGAAAACCTAAACCAATTTCACACCTCCAACTATGATAAGATTTCCATTGGCGAAACCTGAAGAATACAATAATTTTGTAACAAAAATTCATATATTGTTGCGTAATACACACTTGCTGAATTTAACAGAAAATGGTCACAAGATTCAGTAATCCCGCAAGTGCACAGGCCTGTGCAAGAAAAGAGTCTCCATTGCCAGGTGCAAAAACAAGCATTTACAAATATTTGAATTGGCTTTTGCCAATAAAAATGATCTATGCCAATTAACTAAGAAGGTAACAATACAAAGACCGATCTACCAATACAAGGAATGTGCTTCTCTGCACATGGGCTAAGAGAGACGACCCTGTACAGACCTCTATACATTCGTCTCTTTCCCAGGGGGGAAAAACAAAAAGAGGAAGAGAGGGGAGAGGGGTGGCTTCAAAAATGGTTATGTACAAGATCTGAATGACACAAATAAAATAACCAATAACGCCTCCACCATCACTACTCTTCCTCCATCACTACTTCAATTAATTTTTCAACAGGACAAGCAGAAATCAATGTATATCTGATTCCATATTCATCAGCTTCATCTGCACAAGACCCCCATGAAATAAATGACGTCATTTTAACAGGCAAAAGAGCAATTTAAGGGCCAAATGGGCATGCACACAACAAATCCGATGAGCTTCCATTGAATACCTTGCAACCTAGGAAATACTTTGAATATTACTGTATTATACATGAGAGAGAATTAACTGGGGGATCAAAATGATGTGCATATCAACTGAAAGAAAAATTACAATATGATCCATGCATTAGATATGTACCAGAACAAAATTGAGAGGACAACTCTGTTGATGTCATATTATAATCAGTTGCTACTCCCTCACATAGCGTCATCTAATTTGCATGAATGACTGCTTCTTTAGATTCAAGTTATGAAAGAACATGTCAGCTAGCATTGGGATGGAGGAAGCTCAAATATAAAAGTTGATGCAGAAAAATTTCCTGTTGTAAACCAAGAGCGACAACCTAAACCAGTTGGACTTGGTTCTGCAGCGATCGATATTGTTGTGCTTAAAAGAGAAGGATAATACCTAAGAACAAATGCTAACCTATCAGCTCAAAGGAAAATTTGTAGTGAAAAGGTATGATGACTTTACTGGTCGAACTGAAGTCAGGCTGCAGATTCTCATCAAAATAAGACCTCAATGATGCAACAAATTTAATACTAGCCACCACTGTCGCCATGTGGACAAAGTGGTCATATTTTAATTACTGATATGACCATTGAGGATAAAGCTTTATCAATATCAAAATTCGTTCACTGTATGGCCGCTGCACATAGTGCTGTTATGTCTCTGCAGTTATTGAAGTGTAGTGCCTCGTATCAAGTCTCTGTAGATGTAAGGATTTATTTAGGTTAGAAGGTGCAGACTACATTTCCCACTAAAGGCACCAAACTTAAATCTGCAATATTTAAGAAAAATCATCTGAAGCATCCCGATAACACTTTCATCTAAACCAGCTCAAAAGTCACAATCCCCCCCCCCCAAAAAAAAAAAAAAATTCTATACAAAGAACAAATTGCTATACTTCAGCGATCACTATATTTGTGCATACAAGGGAAAGGAAAATAAACTAAAAATATATATGAATACCTGTAAATTGCTGCCAAAAGGGGAAAAAACTCCAATCCTGACAAAGCCAACCGCTCTCAGAGTGGATGTTCCATCCATTTGATTGTATCATAGCCCTTCAGAATTAGGACAGACCAAAAAAAAAACCTGTTCTGCCCTGGCTGCAGATGCTGCAATTACTACTGACATTGACGTTGCAAAGTCCCTTGTTCAGGTGAATGTTGATCTTGGTCCTGTTGATGCTGTTCATGGGGCTGATATGACTGTTGGGATAGAATCGGTTGCGGAGATTGTTGAATAGGCAGTGGCTGTTGCTGCCACTGTGCAACTGAATTATGTACATGAGGCGTGACAAATGACAACTGTCTAGGGCCTTGCCCTTGACTGACAGTAGGTTGTGGCTCATTTCCAGCTGAATTTCTAACAGGTACATTCCCCGAGGAACCCACTTGAGTGGCAGGAGTTGGAACATGGGAATCAAATGCTGTTTCTGAAGCTCTCCACTGAGAAGACATGGTGGAAATAACTGGTACCGCACTAGAGGAATCAATACAATCATGAGTTACTGCAGTGCCTGCACTAATTTGAGAAGGATTATTTTCAGGGGGCTGATCAGCTGGAGTTGAGTCAGATTGAAGCTTGCTTGATGACTCAGAATGCACCTGAAGGTTCCGATGCAACATTCTCTGAACATTTGACTGAGCTTGATTCATTTTCTTAGATTGTAGCTGAGATTGTTGCTGTAGCTGAGGATTGTCGGAAGAAAGAACAGCTGATGAAACAGCTGTCTGTGAAGATGACAATACATGACCTGATGGAACTGGTGGAATCTGTCTTTGAGTACTATTATCAGAGGGTGATACCACTGGCTGAGGTTGTTTCAATAAAGTGGTTACTGGTCGTGAATTTATGTTCTGCTGCAACTGGGAATGATTTGAAGAGTGAGCAGGACCCAATGGCTTTGATGGTTGAGCAGGATTTAAATTTGAAGCAGGATGTAAGTTTTGACCTCGCATCATGTGTGTAAATTTGTCCCCTTTGCCAGCAGTTTGACTCGATGGAGGCACAGATAATCCCATGGGATTAGAAGAATCTGTCGAGATATCCTGTGGGACCGAGATGCTTCCTCTTCCTATTCCCTTCACAAGTTTAGCCTGTTGTTGAGACAGTGGATGCTGCCGCTGATTAGGATGCTGCCTACCAGGTTGTTGATGCTGCTGCTGAAGCTGTCGTTGCCTTTGCTTCACTGCTTGATTATTCAACCCACTAGCACCAGCATTCCTGCTGAACCCATGTCCCAGGTGATGTTTCTGTTGTTGGTGAGGAGATGAAATAGGACTCAAAGGAGATGAAGGTGTTGCAGGGGAATGAGTTGCTCGCTGAGATGAATTTTGCGATTGGACTGGACTATTATTTTGCAGAGATGATGACACCGGAGGTTGAGACTGTGACTGAGCATGTGGCATCAGTGTATTTGCAGCAGCAAGCTGTTGCCGCTGCCGATGCTGCTGAAGATATCGCTGCTTTTGTAACTGTCCTTCCTTTGCCAGTCGCATCACATAGGCTTGGTGCTGCGAATTGGTAGCATGGTTTTGACCTTGAAGATGAGAATGAGGACTGCTGAGATGTGATTGTTGTTGGGACAGCTGATGTGGCGGCTGAGTTTGCCCAGGGTATTGCTGAGCCGGTGGTGGAATAGTCCGATTACTAAAGGAAGAACTCAACCCACTGAAAGCTGAAATACCTTGGCTATTCCCTTGAGAGACCTGCATCTGAATATCTGGAATCGCCAATTGCCTTTGATGTTCTGGATTATGGGCAGGCTAGTGACAGGGCAAAAAGTAGTCAGCAAAAATTGACATGGGTTCACTGGGTTAACAAAAGATAAAATAATAGTAAAATAGAGTGACGTTAAATTTATTATCAACAAGTACCAAGGAAGCCATTTAATATTCATCAATGAACGGATGTTTAGTTGATGAATTAAAAATTGCATAATCATAATTCCACCAAAATAACGTCACCAATAAAATTAACCCCTCAAAAAAAAAAAAAGGAACAGAATACCCCGCACCCTTATCATATGTAGTGCCTCATGAGGTCTCAGCATTGAGTTGCCTTGTCCAGAACCAACTCCTGAGTGCAAGTTTACAGGGCTTGGCATCCCTGTCATATTAGAGGCAAGCATACTCCCAGAACTCACCATAGATGATGATGACATTGCTTGAAACCCTGGCCTTGACAGCGTCATACTCCTATTAATCCCACCAGAAAGCATGCGAACACCACGTTCACTTCCAGAAAGAGATCCAGGAACAGATATGCTAGACTGCTGAACATTTCGGCCAGATAACATTTGATTGTATTGTTGAATTCTTTGCTGCTCATCGACTGACAAAGATGAAGTTCTTGGAACCCCATATCTGTTGTCACAGAAAATATATTAATCACCCATCAATTGAATTCTGAAACCAATTCAACACATTTATAGTTGCAACGCAAGAATCTTCATCTGTATTTAACTCATACCTGGCAGCAGCAGCAGCAGCTGGACCAGATGGCGAAGACAAGTTATTACCAAGAACCATACCAGGAGACCCAGGAAGTGAGGAATTTGCACCAGACGTAGGAAGTACTGGTGGTACAGAACCTTGATTTGATAATACCAAACCACCAGCATGAGAACCCTGATACCCAAAGGGACGGGGGTCTGCAGCTGGTGCATTTATATCACAAAGATCAAGCGGCCTTCACAAAGAAATCAGATGATTAAAAAAACTTATTCCAAATAAAATTGAAAAAGGAAAAGGAGATCACAGGAGATCCAAATTTCTCCTACAAAGTAGGCAATGTAATAGGATGCAGACTATAGGTTCAACGTACATCAATTACTGTTGGAGATCACAGGAAACCCGGTTTCTCGTGCAAAATTATTAGTACTTTGTCTCCTAATTAATAGTTTATTTCATCTTGTCTAGTTTCATATCATCATTAAGCTTCAATCCGTGCATGGTTGGTAGCTGATTTGGAGGGATAATAGATCGGAGGTTTGTCTCCTTTCCCTCTCTATGTACTTAATTACTTCTCATTCAATAAAAATTTGCATTAAGACTTCAAGTTTTCTGAACTTCCACAATTATTTAAAAACTAAACTACAATAAAATAGAACTTACGTTAAAAGACCTCCATTCAGGTTGTTTGGGCAGACTAGGTTAAGAGCAGTGGCATGTGAATCATGGACAGTCATTATTTGTTTCATATCCTGATTATCATTCTGCATTAAAACAAAAAAACATCAAATCAGAATCAAGTTGAGACTAAGGGGTTTAAAGGACAACAAAGTTGACTTTCCAAGTCCTCCACTACCCCAAAGCAACTCAGAACTACAAACTCATAATTCAAATAATCAGATAATGCATCCATTACTTAATCTTGTCATAGATAAACAGGATACTGCCAAAGAATATCAATTGGATAATTCCAAGACTGCTTTTGTTCACATAATGTACTGTTTTGTATGCAATCACCTTAGAACAAAGTAATGACTCAATTAACTACCTAACATTTTCGTTGGCTCGCAGTTTTAGGAATTATTTAGCAATGTATCCGATATACATATAGATATGATTGAGAACAAGGGGCCAGCTCTCAAGTTCAAACAGCAACAAAAGCCAGAACATGATATGACATAATGGTACTAAATCAAATAATTAAAAAAAAAAGAAAAGGAAAGGAAAGCAAGTAATAAAGAATACCAGGCTTCAAAGGAGTGCCAATGCGGCTCCCACAAAATGTGGGCTCAGGGGAAGGATGCCCTATATGTAAGCAGTCTTACCTTGGCCTTTTTTGCCAAGAGACCATTTCCAGGGCTCGAACCTTGGTCCTGGGGGTGGAAAGCCAGAGCACCCACCAGTTGCACCAAGGCCCGCCTTCATAAAGAATACCAGCTTAAAAGTTTTCAAAATCACTGAATGCCAATGTTAATGCAAGGTGTCCTCTAATCTTGACAAAGCATGACCAAGAAATCATGATAGGAAATTGCAATTTCATTTGAGCTCGAGGTACAGCCATAAAAAACGAGGGAATAATAATGCAAAAGACATCATTCAAATCACATTGCTAATCAAATCACTGCAATAACAAACTAGCATGTGAGATGCTTCATTAACAGGATATAACTGGAAAACACTTATGAATAGATTAAGGAATTCCATTTCCTTTCAAGGCAGATAATAGCCCACATGCAACTCGACCACAAGATCTTGTGATAGACACTGAATAGTACCTTGCAACATCTCCATTCCCACCAACCACAAGATAACACACAGGATATAGATTGTAGCCAAGTAACAATATTTATCATGGCCACACCACTCCCAAGATTAATTATTACATACCATTTAACATGATTATGCAGCACAAAATAAAAATACTCAACTAACAACAAGGAAGCAAACCTAAAGTATGACTGTGCACTCAGAGTCTGATCATTACAATAAAAATCAAAACTCCTTAGAAGTGACAAGGATAAAAAATATTTAAAAAATCAAGAATAAATAATAAAAGATTAAAATTGAGGAAAGGGAAAAAAGTCCAAGTATCGTAGTAAGTAGCAACGAACCTGATTCCAGTGGTAACGGTATTTCTGTGCAATCTTAATAATTTTCTCAAAATGAGACTTGATGATGTCCTCCTCCATAGGCCCTTGCAAATGCTGAAACAACTGTCTGGCACTGCCCTGCAAAAGCTAGAACAAATATAATCAATCCAAGCCTCAAAGCTGTTGACCCAAAAGGGAAAATAAAAGCCTCAAAGCTTTAGTGGTTGGGTAAACTACATATAGTTTCACCATTACATATTCATTAAATGTTAATTAGAGAAAAAAGAAATTTGATAAAAGATTCCTGCCTTTGGAATTCCAGGTAGTGTCGATGGATAAGGCTGAGAAGACCCTGAATCTTCAGCACTATCTGCACCATCCCCAGCACTTATATCCATTAAGATCTTATGACGCTCCTTGCACTCTTTTGGCTTTCGAAAGATATACTAGAAATGTCACAAATTTTTATCTAGTAAGTGAAGAATCCATGACGAATCAATCCAAATAAAATTAAAATAAATAACAAAAACTTCAGAAGTCAAATCTTCAAAAAAAAAAAAGAGGAGGGGATCTGACATTTCCTTTTGGAAATCTTGTTCCTAAACGTTATATATAGAGGTCCTATCATCACTAGCCATGCTGGATGAAGGGCAAGTTGTGTGAAAAAATATCCTTTTTTCCGTCAACTGTGCAAGATAATATCCTAAGATAAACATTTTTCAGCAAGTAAAGCACTGTTTCCCCACATAAACAACCTGTTCTGTAGTGCTTTCATTTATTGTGTAATTCGCCAAAATCACAAAATGAAGAATGATCCTTGAAATTCTATTTAATTAAATCATTCTATAAATCCCTAGTCCCCAACCAGTATGGCCTGGTTTTCTTAAACAAAAAGGGCCATGATTTTTCATATCAACAATAAATATTTGAATAAGTAGAAGAAAAATGAATGTCCCACAACCCTATAATCGTGATTTTCTTCAAAACCAAGTGACATGTATTGACTTTCTTCAAACCAAAGAAGACAAAAGGAATTTGTAAGTTCTCATTTCAATAATAGATGATTAAAGTACTAGAAGATAAACTAAAATTTCCCAAAACCTTGTAATCTTTCCTCCATTTGCAAGATTATTCATATATCATTACCTTCAACTGGAATACACTGTTGATAGCATCACTTACAACCTCCCAGTTTGGACCCAAATCGTGTACCAAGACAATAAGTGCCTACAATAGAAAATAGAGGAAAGCCTATATAGGTTAGTCGTTGTGATAGAACCTAAACTAGATATACCAATCTGGACGAAAGAAAATACAATATAGTGAGCAATTGCAAACAACCTGGTCTTCAAATAACGACCAAGGACCTCCAGAACCAGACTGTCCAGCAGACATCTAAATGAAAAATAAAATAAGAAATTCAGCAAAGTCATAGAAAGAGAAATTGCTAGAAAAAAATCATCTAGGCCAATATCAAAGTTACCTTCAAAGTTTTAGCTTTCCGGCCCCTAATGATTTTAATGGATTTACTGAGATTGGACATGTTACTCATTTGCGATGCAGCTGGGGAGGGAATAGAATTAGTCATTGGACTAATGTTGTCAAAAGTGTTATCAAATGACTGCTTAGTTATCTTTGGCTTCTTTGCATTATGTTGTCGATACAAACCTAAAAACAGGACAGTTGAATGTGTAAAGCTCAAAGTATACTAATTATTATACCAAATAGATTTGCAAAATATAATAAATAACACGGTGAAATACCACTGCTTTCATTAGATTCAAAATGATGATCATCCAATCTCTTCTTGGAAAGACTCCTCTGCAAATCAAAGAGACCACATGATAGCTAAATTCGAAAATCTTAATAGCAACTCAGAAGAGTGAAGAACGAATTAAAAAGAAAAGTTCTTAAGAAATGACTACAATAACAGTAAGAAAGACATGTACAAAGCAACTGGCCGTCTTAGTCAAACTGTCTCTTATTTTGCCTTTTGATTTTTCTAAATATTTCCAAAATATATCCTAATGCTGATCTAATAGCATACTTCCTATTTATGTCAAATTTAAAGCAAGTTTTGATTGGATTTCATGACCTCATAAGAGAAACACTGATATCACAACAAGGACCCTTTTTGGGTACTATAACAAGGACTTTTTATTAAAAGGAACTACCTGTTCATTCAGAAGTACAGAATCCAGCTGCCATCTCTGATCATATGCAGAAACCTGCAGACACAATCGTTATGCAACTAAAGCTGAAGCATGAATACAAAAGTTCCATCATGTATTTTAAAAAAAGAAAAAAAGAGAAAAGAAAAGTCTACACATCTCTAAAAAAAATGCATGGGAGTTACAAGAAAATCCAAAATGATCATTACCAGATTCTTGGCCTTCTTCTTTGGCTTGAAAGATATTTCTACACAATCAGAAGGTAACTGCTTCTCCAAGTGTCCAACTGATTCCACCTCAAAACTCTTCAGGATCTGTGGTCCACCATGTAAAGTACTCTGGTCATCCTGAAAGGAACTGGTGTCGCCACTTGAAGCATCTGTCTTAGTTTGAGCCTGCATTGTCCCAGTTACCATGAAAGGGCTTACAACTCTCTTCCTAGAAGCCATACGCTTACGTTTTCGTTTCGTTGGAACTGTCCCAACATTTAAACCAGCAGGCCTTCTTCCAAATAGCATGGATGGCCGAGTTCCAACAGTATACTGAACACAGGATTCTGGAGCATACGAATTCATATTTCTATCCGTCTTCTGGGCATGCAAGTTATAAGTGCCAGTCTCTCCTTCATCCTCATCATATGCAATCTCTTCAGAACCAGCATATACATTTAATTAAAACTATAAAACTGTAACAAGTTCACAAATGATCAAGAACGCATTCAAATATTAAATAATATACATTGTGGGAAACCACCAACTATTCAGACTGGCTTTTCCCATTATTTGTTGCTTATTATCTTTCTGTTTCATTTTAGCCAGATAGAGTTAGCTAACTGATCCTACTCAAGCAACTAGATATCCAGAAGGAAGCTGATCTAAAATAGGTTAGAATCTTCATCTAATCTGTAAGCCACCTATTGATTGAATTGATAATTCAGAGGATCACAAGTTATGAACTCTGTTCCACATTTATAATCCCGACATTACCTGCTGCAGTATCACACAAAAATGTCTCAACTTCCTCTTGAATGTCACTCCCTGTTTTCTGGAAAAACCATAATTTAATTAGCCCTAATGAAAGCAATCAAAGGTTAAATGATTATTAAGCAAAATCACATTGATAAAACATGAAAAACAAACAGAGTCACTCCAAATAAGACTAAACCATGATTCCCAGAGCCTCCATAGTCTAAATCATTCCAGAGTTTAAAAAAAGGAGTAAACAGAGCATCTATGGTCATAATTTTACCTCGAAATATAGAAAATGAGATTCAACAGAGTTTCTATATGCATGAACTGCCATAGGAGGAACCATATAGAAAAGTTTGTCCTGTCAAATCAAAATGACATTGAAAGAGTTACTTGCTGAAGTCCATGAGATGAATAAATTAAAAAAGAATCCACCCAAATCAATAAAGAAGTCATCCAATAGATGAAGCATACTCATCCAATGGGAATTAACTACAACATTTGATAAAACTAGCATGTCAGTGCCAATGTACAGGTGATGGAGAGAGGAAGAGCAAGAGAGATGGATCACTAACATCAACATTAACATGTTAACCAAATATTTACAAGGGAACTTGGCCCATACTTCAGTAAGAAGATCCTCCCATGACATGTCCAAATTGGTGAACTCAAATATCCGTTCAGGAGTTTTCACTGCAGCTGGTTGAGAGGAAATTCCATGAGAGTTGTTATACTTCAAAAATCTCAAAGCATATGCTTGCAATTTAAGGGACACAATCTTTCTAGGACCCTGTCCTTCCAAGTCTTTGCTTGTCTCCTGATAAAAACAAACATTATAAACATCAGTAAAAAAAATAGGTCATAATACAAAATAGTTTAGAAAGCAAAAGATCTGTAATATTATCTAAATACATCCACGTTATTTACATAGCATATATTATTCTTTCCCATTATAGTATCATGCGACCATTCTAAATCTCTTATGCATCCAGCCAAAGTACACAAACAAAACAAGCTAACGTGACGCAAATGAACATATCAGAAAAAGCTAACAACAGACCAACACAAGGAGGCAAAAAAAGTAATATAAAGCCAATATATCATTTGCCAACAATTTTCAAGATAGGCTGTAATTTCCAGTTCAAAAATAACCACCAGCCGTAAATGATACAATAACATAAAACATAATCAATAGAAAAAGTTCAACAAGTACAAGGTCCAACCAATTTTGCAAATTATTTTAGTTCCCACAACATTGTATCAAATAAAAAAGGTATATTTGCCAATTACATACTATTGATTAAGTGGCTTGACATAGAATCATCTGACTCTTAACCAACTAATTTTCAGATAGGAGCTAATTAAATATAAAAAGAATTATATAACATAAGTCTTATCACCAAATTGACCAGCCCAAAGTAAAGGAAACAGAGAAGGTCCAAGAAATTTTCTTTTCTTTTCTTTCTTTTCCTTTTATTATTTTTTTTTTCATGGACAGAGTGAAAGGTTCACATAACCAACCAGCATCATATTGGGATTTCTGCTTTTGTCACTAGAAGCTTCATTTGAATAAACTTTCCCAGATTCAACAGAAGCACCAATGTCTTTATAGCCAGGATCGTCACTGTCCACAGAGTACTCAACTGAATGCCAAAACTGCATGACAGCCTTTGCCATGCTGTGAGACAAATTTTTTGACTCCCAATGTTTGTTTTGTTCATCATATCTTAATTGAGATGCAAAAGCAGCTCCATGGGACAATTGTGCAGCAGCAGCTATCTTCCAAAGACGCTCCTACAAACACATTCAATAATCAGATATCAAAATTCAAAATATAAAAATGGCAAGAAATAAATTTGCAGTCCAAAAATTGAAAGATTCTAATGTAGAAAGGGGGAGACAGGAATCTCTAGAAGGTTTAGAAATTTGAACCTGTGCAAAATCATTTGCCAACCACACCACTTCCTCAAGGACAAAACCCCAGTGAGATACTCTGTGGTTTTCTGCAGGCAATTTTTGAATTGATAATTCTGCAATCCTCTTGCGCTTGGCCTATTTATCATTATCACATAATGTCAGATCCTTTTATGCTTATGCCAATCAAAAATTAGAACTCCAAAAAAGTGACAAACATAAGATCGATTGCAAGAAATAAAGACACACAAACAACAAATAAAAAAAAAGACCTCTATGATCCGAGCCTCATCCAAAATGAAATCTTCATCCGCCTTGTCTGCCAACTTCAAGTGACTAGAACATGGTCCACAGTCAGAGGCAGCAGTATTAGCCTTTTCTTCCAGACCAGTCTGAGGTTCTGAAATTGATACACCCATAGGACCAGAATGTCCTCCACAGCTGCTGTCTTTGATAGAGCAACAATTATCAACCATGGCATCACTTCCTTGATCAGTCTTTGGTACAGTATTATCACCATGCTGCACTTCCTTACTATTGCAAGAATCATTACTGCTAATATGCATGTCTTCCTCATCTTTAACCATATTAATAGGACCACAATGGTTTTGATGACCAGCATCATGATTATAGCTAGCAGTAGCATTACTTTCACCGTTGTTAGTCTCAGTATTTTCTTTTACAACTTCACATGTTAAGTTTAGCTTCTTCTCAAATTCTGCTGATTGTTTTATATCACTTCCATTAGCATCAACATTCTTTATATTAGTACATATGTCACTATCATTATTTACATCTCTACCTAGGCAAGTCAGGGAGCAGGAGGACTCTGAATCGAAATTTTTCATGCCTAATACACTTTTCCTGTCTGATTTTATGTTGCCACAGCCATCAGGTTGACCAGAACAAATTTCATTCCGACAAGTTGTGGCATCTGCAAAAGGGGGAGGCTCATGGTTATCTGAAACTGCTGGTTCCCCAGCTTCAACCACATTAGCCTCCCTTGAAGCCATGATAACTGAGTTTTGTGCAGTATCATCTTGACATGGTAAAATACATTTATCTTCCTTAACAATTCTATTATTGGTGATTTTCAAGTTGTCTTCAAAATCACTAATTCTGCCATTATCGGTTTGATTTTTTCGTACATGATCCAATTCATTTTCCAATGGAGTGTTAGATGTTAAATCTTTAGTAACCAAATCACCATTTACACTCGTAGGCTTTGGCATGGATGCAGAAGGCAAGTTGTGGACTTTTTGGCTGTTTGTCTCAGATGTTAACCCTTTCCCATCTCTTGAAGCCCCCCGAGGACCATGATTTGGTCGGGACCTGTTCCTTCTAGCATATGGGCGGAAAATAGCAGAATCTTCTGACTCCTTTGCATTTTGACTACCCACAATTTTCGAAGACTGTTCCAATGGAGCAATATGATTCCTTCTATTTGAATGTAGAGACCTCCTTTTACTTTCAGCTAACTCATTTTCTCGATCAAAAAGTAAGAGATTATCAGCAGTATTAGGTTCACTAATTGAAGCAGCCACTGGTCTAGCACTGCTATCGACTGAGTCGCCATGAGGGGAGGCAGCCAATGCAAAACTACTTTTTGCTTCACTGACATCATAATACAAGGAGAGGACATGAGAAAGATGCAATGACATATCAATAGGCAATGTATACACAGAAGAGATTCATAAACAAGTAGCACATAGGTCAAGGAGTTAAAAAAAACACACACACAACCTTGTCACAAATTGCTCATGATGTTGATCAGTGAGTGAAGTAGACTGGACACTAACTGAAGTAGCATTCCCCAACTTAAAGTCCAGGGGATTTCCACCCTGCACTTACAGAACGCAAGAAGTAATCATCATTTAAATAGAAAAATTCAGAAACATAAGTTCAAAGGATCAAAACACCATACCTTTTCAAGAAATTCTAGCTCCCTTCTTCTTTCCTCACGAACATCATGCTCCAGTCTGGTGTCACATTCAACAGTTATTCTCAGTGCATCAAACTAAATTTACACGAAAAAAGTACCCAGCATGAACCACATAAAAGATCTCCCCTTCACCTGAGCTCTGCCCGAGCTTTTTCAATCGCTGCTTGGCGCGGAGAACTTTTAAAACCTTTACCAACTCCACATTCAACAACTCCTCCCATGGAATCAACCTCAGCATTTACAGGGAAACTGGGCCCTGAATTAGATCCATGCATTCCCACCACTATAGTCGGTAAGCTTCACCTTCCATCTATTACGGAATCAGCTATTTATAAAGGCATAGGATGAAGAAAATCAAAAGCAATAAATCCATTAACAGAGCAATACCTAATTATACAGACATCACATGGAAATATTAAAGCATAAAAGTTCAAATTTCAGCCAAAGATTACTTGAACTATGAAATTCACTCCAAAATAAGAAGCATAACATTTGCATTTGCTTTTCAGCAAGGTTTAATAATTATCAGAAAACCCCCCTTCCAAAACTAAAACAGTGGACTCTCTACGCATGACTCAACTGTTGAAGCATGAAATCCACAAGACCAAATACAGCCATGTTATGGTTTGTTTGCAAACCACATTCATTGTCCAGCTTAGTAATGCTGCCACCATATTGGTCGCATCAGCAATATTGTGGCCACATCACGTAATGAGATCCACTATAAACAAACATACCAAGAGAATGACAAGGGTTGCAAGGTTTCTGCAAGCTAAATATGAAAGAAGTAAAAGGGAAGAAAACCAGAAAATTATGCACATGTTATATGCAAGGAAAGTTTCTATGACATCAAGTTTTTATCAAAAAAGATGAAAAATATGGAAGGGCTCACATGGCTTATACTTTATTTTTTAATGGGTTTATAATATATAAATGTAAATAAACTCTCATTTGAACATTTTTAAAATAATTCTCCCTTTTACTTTCTGCATGATACATTAATTACACTTTTTTATTTGAAAATTTTAATTTAATTGTGTTTTCCTCTCCGGAATTCAACCTTTTTTCAACCATTTCATTCCCTCAACTTATTATCTATCCTCTGCATGTCACAGGACAAAATCTAGTTAGATATAAAAATAAAGTCAATTTTAAAGAACAAGTCACCATTAAATAATTCAGACATGCTTTAAAAAAATTAGATAAAAGATAAGGTGGTCGATGCATTTATTGCACATACAAAATGTTGCCATTCCAAAATGTTCACCAAATATTAGGGGACCTCCATTAACCTAAACATGAAATTAGGGTACTTTTAACTAGAAAGTAGCAATTCCAACCAAAGTAAAATGAGAACGGGACCAGGGACAGAATATTCTTTGAAAGCCTTGATAAGCGTAGGCTTTTGATGCATATATTTACAGTAGAATCAAGGGTGTTTGGCTTCAGATACACCATATGAATAACTCAGAAACCAGACAAAGAAGAAATAACGAAGAAACATAAAGTGATACCATTATAACACACACAAAAACATTTAACTGGAGGTTTTGTGCTTTGGCATGCCAATGGAAACTTCTTTAGGTCCCATGAACTAAACATTTCTAAACATAATAATTATTTCCATAAAATGCGTGAAATATTAAATGAATATGATGTTAACTCTTCCTTGAAAATTAAAATTCAGAGCTTCTTTTAAGAATTTCAAAGACAGTCTTTTTTGAATAGCTGAAAGGTTGAGAAACTCTCCGCATAATCCAAATAGCAATTATGTTTAGGGGAGATATAACCAAAGTAGGAAAAGGGTAATCCCAATCATTCAACAGGAAATGGCCCTCATCTTAAAATCAAATTCAAAAGTTTTCCTCGATCTGGTTTCTGCAACTGACTTGAAGGATGTCCATAAGTCAGCAGGTTATATCATTTAATTATAAGGTGAAATATCTACAGTCCTACTGAAGCGGAAATGCATAACCTGACAGAAGTTGTGCACTTCCACGGCCAATAAGCAGAAGAGGGGGCAAGGAGTGCATAGTAATTTTCTCTTTTTTTTGCCTCAAGGAATGCATAGTAATTCATACCTGAATTACAAGATGGTATACGTATTAGTACGTATGTTGGTCAACTATAGCATGTATGCAGGTTGCCGCCAATGATTCCCTCCAAAATTTCAAACAGTTATCATTTATCAAGAACCATACATTTATGTTTCAAATTATTTGATTACCGTTTAAAGGACGCATTCTACTTTGTTTCCCAATAAGGCAAGACATATTTTAGCCATTCATGAACGCATTAATGCACAAGCCCATAAACAAACACAAATTCCAGGAAAAAGAAAAACCGCAAGGCATTCCACCACTATGTGTATGATAGCCTCAATGAAAAACAATTGGGCATAATTCGCCCAACAAATTGATAAGCTACTGATTAAAAGTTTCCAAGCATTCCCCAATTGATGAGTCTAGGGTTTCTCAAATACACCAAACGCCAAAACCAACAGCAATCTAAGACAAGAAAAATACCCGGGTATGCACAATAGTCGCGAAATTGGTAGCTAGGGCACTGCTAGTGACAACTTGAAGGCATCTGTCCTGAATTATCTCTCTCCTAGGGTTTTGGAAGACGGCCCTCTTTCAGTGGGAATGACACGAATTTGACCTAATAACTAACATTTCACATCAAATGTCCGCCATTAAATCGTTCTTCAATGTTGGTGTGGAATCCAACTTCCCCAATTAGGTTGTCTTAAACAGTTCTTGTAAGAATTTCGTAAGAATTGATTTTTGTTCTTGCATCTGCAGCTAGTCGGTTCATCGCGAGGGGGTAGAGCGACCATGCGACTTCTGCTAGTAGTGGGCTGGACATGAAGACGACGATGACGATGAAGAGGGCTTCAGCAATCAACAGTTTAAACATCCATTTTGGGCTTTTATTTCGTAATATATATTTATATTACTAATACTAAATTTACGAAATTTATATTGGGAAAATGACAGAAAAATAGCTTTTGAATATTTCACACCCCATATAGTATCATAAATAAAGGAAACAGCAAATTAATATTTATCTATAATTTGGCATTTCACAAATTAAAAGACAAGACTAAATAGCATTAAGTATTCTCTTCCTCTGCAAAACGTCACACCACCATCATCTTCATCTTCTTCCTCTATTTTTGTAGTCTGTGGGAGAGGGAGGAGAGTAGCTCGTGATAACGGAAGAAAAAGAGACCTCCAGTGCCTCCTTGATCTTCTTCCTCTATCCTCACCTTCAAAGGGAAAAGAGGGCAGCAATAGCACGACCATGAAGATGGAGAGAACCTGACACCGAACACCTTCTTCTCCATCAATGTTGCATGCATCTTCATCTTCTTTTTCCTAATACTCCTCTCTCAGTCACACCTTCACTCTACACCATCATCAACTTCTCCTTTGTTGGCTCTTTGAAAACACACTTACGTACTTATTATACGCAACCTTCCCCATCAACCTGTATAAGAAAAAAAAAACTCCATTTTAGACCCAATCAAAAACACAAGGAAGATAAGAGAAGATGAATTTCGCTTCTTATACTAGCCGAGTTGTTGCCGTCATGTAGATATTGAAGTGTCGTCAGTGCCATCAATGAAGTTGTCAATCTCTTTGACAATGTTGTCAATACTGTTTATTAATGTTTATGGTATGTAGGTTATATATATGTAAGTAATATGGATTTTTTATTGACAATAATAAGAAAACAATACTTGAAGGTGAAATGTTAATTTTCATTTGTCATTTGCAAATTTATAACTTGTTGCTGCCATATGGATATTAATGTGTTATTAGGGCCAGCAGTTAAATTGTCAATTTCTTTGACAGTGTTATTAATACTGTTTATCAATATTTATGGTATATAGGTTATACTTATATGTAAGTAATATTGACTTTTTTTTTACAATGACAAAAAAACAATACTTGAAGGTGCAATGATATGAAACAATACTTGAATGTGTTATAGAGTATTGACAACTCTTTCAAATTGAATGGTAAGTTATATAATGTTGGAGCTAAAAGTTTACTCTTTTCAATTTATGTCTATGTTGATTTTTATGAGATTTGCAACTTGTCACAAATGTTATTAGCATACTGGCAAGTGTTTGTAACTTATTGAGTATTCTTTCTAAGTGATTGACAAGTTTTTTTAAGCAATTAACAATCCTTGAACTGATATAACATTATTGCTCTGTTTCGTTTGTTGTCAACTACGAATAACTTATTGACAACTCTAATATAAGTAATGACAATTTATGTTATCCTTCTCACAACATGCACTTCATCATGTCCATGTCTTTCCACTGAGTAACTTATCGACAACTATTCGTGGTTCATTGACAACTTTCTATATGTTAGTGATAAGTTTTCTTAAACTATTGACAACAATTAAACTTAGTAATACCATGTCGCTATTGATTCGTTTGTTGATAACTACAAGTATTGTATTAATAAATCTAACATAAGTAATGACAATTTACGTTTTCCTTTTCACTTCGGATCTATATAACAGCAAGAAGTTACAAATTTGCAAATGAAAAATGTTTTTTGTAATTACACCTTCAAGTATTTTTTTTTTGTCATTATCCACAAAAAGTCAATATTATTTACACATAAGTATAACCTATACATCATAAATATTGATAGACAGTATTGATAACACTG
>QFDD01114651.1:0-28922 GCA_006871305.1 Vachellia collinsii
CCACTCCCAAAGCCTGTGAATCCGTCTTACCGGAGACTGAAGACCCGCGCGAGAGAAGAGAGAAACCCTTTCGCTCCGATTGCTTTGCTGGAATCTGCCAACAGACACCATTGGAGGGACGAACCAGATAGGCTTCATCTTCAGTCATATCTAATGGCTTAAATTTTCCCGCTTCAGGATACTACAGCATCTTCCCCCTATAGGCTTTCCGTTTACAGTAATACTATCCATTCGTCTTTATTTATCTGAACCCTGCAAAATCTCTCTGCTTTTTGGCGTGGCCAGGATTATTGATTCCTCATTCAACTTCTGTTCTTTGAAAGGAATAAAGAAAGTTTATTTACGTATGCTTGGAGTATCATCCGTCTCATGTAAAAATATAAACATAAGCCAAACTCTACTGCTCAACCTCCTTACCAAATGCAAGTCAATGCATGAATTGAAGCAACTTCATTCCATTTTGATCTCTTTGGGCTTATCTCAAGATGACGCGTTCACCTCTCAACTCCTTTCTTTCTCAGCTTTTTCCAATTCTGGTGACATCAGTTATTCCTACAGGGTTTTCTCCCATCTTTCCAACCCAACAATTTTTAGCTGGAACACAATCATTAGAGGCTATTCAATCAGCAAAAACCCAAACCGTTCATTTTCAGTTTTTTTGAGAATGCTGCGACTTGGGGTTTCGCCAGATTACTTAACATACCCATTCCTTGTGAAGGCATCAGCACGCCTTTTGAATCAACAAAAGGGTGCATCTGTGCATGCCCGCGTTGTAAAAACAGGCCATGCGTCTGATAGATTTATCCAGAATTCTTTGATTCATATGTATGCTTCTTGTAGGAATATCGTATGTGCTCGAAAGATGTTTGATGGAATGCAGGAGAAGAACTTGGTTTCATGGAATTCCATGTTGGATGGTTATGCTAAGTGTGGAGAAATGGTTATGGCACAGGAAGTGTTTGAATTTATGCCTGAGAAGGATGTCGTGTCCTGGAGCTCTTTGGTTGATGGTTATGTTAAAGCAGGGGAATATGGGGAAGCCATGGCTGTCTTTGAAAAGATGAAGGTTTCAGGGCCAAAGGCTAATGAAGTGACTATGGTGAGTGTTCTATGTGCGTGTGCGCACTTAGGTGCTCTTGAGAAGGGAAGAATGACCCATGAGTATATAATTGAGAATAAATTACCATTGACCCTGGTTTTGCAGACTTCTTTAGTGGACATGTATGCCAAATGTGGGGCAATACAGGAGGCTTTGCTTGTATTTCAGGGTGTGCCAAAGAGCCGAACTGACGTCTTGATTTGGAATGCAATGGTTGGAGGTCTCGCAACACATGGGTTAGTTGAAGAATCTCTTGAACTGTTTAAAGAAATGCAAGCAATTGGTATTAGACCTGATGAGATCACATACTTGTGCTTGTTGACTGCTTGTGCCCATGGGGGGTTAGTGAAAGAAGCATGGTACTTCTTTGAGAGCCTTACAAAACTTGGCATGACGCCCACAAGTGAGCACTATGCTTGCATGGTGGATATGTTGGCACGCGCAGGTCATTTAGCCACAGCATACCAATTTATATGTGAAATGCCTATAGAGCCAACGGCTTCCATGCTAGGTGCACTTTTGAATGGGTGTGTTAACCATAGAAAATTTGATCTTGCAGAAACGGTTGGTAAGAAACTTATTGAGCTAGAGCCGTACCATGATGGAAGGTATGTTGGGTTATCAAATGTCTATGCAGTTGTGAAACGATGGGACGATGCAAGAAGCTTGAGAGAAGCCATGGAGAGAAGAGGGGTGAAAAAATCCCCCGGCTTCAGTTTTGTGGAATTATATGGGGTCCTTCATAGATTCATTGCTCATGATAAATCACACCCCAAGTCAGAAGAAACTTACTCAATGCTAAATTTTGTTGTGTATCAAATGAAACTTGGCCTTGACCGAGAAAGCCAAGAAGGTAGTGCATTTGATATTGAAATGGGATATGAGTAGCTTGCTTTCTATTTCGGCAGGTGCTAGACAATTTTTTCAATTGATTAACAAAAAAGTTACAATTTTTAGTAGGGAGAATTGGAAAAAAATCCTTTGTTGGAGGAATTAATTGTAAAATGGAACCTATTCAGTTACACATGTGAAAGTGTTTTCAGTTACATATACAGAATTTCAGTTTCACGTATTATGGAAGCTCAATTGCATATTATGGAAGTTCAATTGCATGTGTAAAAAGTTTTATTTTGCAATTAATTTATCAATGGGGATTCTTCCCCAATTCTTCATTTTTAGTGTCGAAGTTTGTTTCAATAATTTTGATACCCATGTTTTTCACATAATTCTTCGTAAAAAAAGAATACAAATTTCAGAAATTGTAATTTTAAATTCCATGAAATTCAATTGAAGTGAACCTCAATGAAGAAGATTTGAATCCATTGAGATTTAGGAACTAACCATAAGCTTGGATGGAGTGAAAATGAAGGGGAAAAGAAAATTCGGAGAAAAATTTTTGGGGTGATGAGTTTTTCTTTACTTGGATGAAAAAGAAAAGTGGGAGGAAGAAAAAGTTAGAGAAAAAATGAGGTATGGGTTTTATCCAATTTTCTCTCCACATATGGAGAGAAAATTTATTTTCTTTATTTATCCACATACTCTTTATTACGTTTTCATTTTAAATCATTAAATTTCACATATAACTTTTGTAAAATTCTAACTATGACTTTTTTTTGAAAGGATAAATTTTAAAATATATTCTAATATCTAATTTATTTTTTAATCACTTACTAAAACCTTACAACTTTAAAAAAAAATGATATATTTTTATCTAAATTATTTTGTTTTGAAATATAATAACATGAAAATATATCTTTAACAAATAATTTGATTTTAAATTATTTAATGATGTTAAGGTTAATATAATTTTTTTATTATCATATTTAATTTGTTATTATGTTTGACATATTCTAAAGATACTTTAATTATTTAATTATTTAGTAAAAGATTTTTATCTAAAAATATTTTAATCATTCAATTATTGTTTCATTTTTTTTTCTTTCATCTATTCAAATACAATGAGTCATAATATTTTTTCTTCAATTTTCTGTTCTCTCTATTTTCTCACCATAGAGCTAAAATTGAAAGAGGAGTAAACCTGATCCTGCTTGTCCCCACGAAAATACGATAATAACATAACTGCCTGTAAAAGATAAAATCCTCATATACTTTTCTTTTCGCTGCAATCTGCAAGGGAAGATTTTTTTATTGTCTTCGTCATTGGTATACCAATTTCTATTGGTACAAAGCTAATACTACAAGTTTGGCAGCCTATCATACTATCAATCAATGGCTATCACTCACCAAACATCATGCCTTTACAAAACTTGCGTCCATTCAACTACTCTATTTGCTTCAGATAGACCCCAAGTGTCTCTCAGAAACCCATCCCAAAGGCAATTTGCTCGGGAAATTACAAACAGACAGTCAATAAAATAGAGCCACAACGTTTCAATCCCGCAAAAAAGTGTTAATCTCTGAAGTGAGAAAAATAAGACTAATTAGTTGGTATTTCTTCATCCATAGCAGCTTCAAGTTAAACATCTCAACCTACTACTACAAGAACTCCATTCTCTTCTTAAATATCTTCATATTTATGAAATGAGATCAAAACTCAGTTTACTGCCTGCAAAGGACCAACAACTCCAAAATATGGACAGGCTTTTCTGGCTCCCAGAATCTTCAACATTCCAACCTGAATGGAATCTTTATGATGTCCAAAACACATTCTTCAAATGCATCAGCTGGCAAGTGGAAGAAACCTTGGATGCCACGAACTGCCCTTATCACTATGTCTGCGACAGAACGTACCCTGCAAATTTCCCACTAGCCGTTGATGTCTTGGTCCTTCTCTTCACATCAGCTTCTTATCTTGCGACCCTTTACATTGTGGTGATGGATTTGAGCTCAGGAAGAAGAGGGATGAGATCCCCAAACAGATACTTACTACCTTCTGGTCCAATTCTCCTGCCCATGATAATTTTAGCCTTTGCAAAAGGCTCTCAGATAAACACAATATTCCCTCTCTCTTACATGGGTCCTCCAATTCTTCAGCTAGTTCTAATCTCTGCACTGTCATTTGACCATGGAGCTGATAAGGACATAAAGTACACTTTCTTTGCAGCATCCACAGTTTCCGGGATTCTTCATGCAAGCCTGTACTTGGACTCCATTGTGCTGCCTTATTACACAGGCTTTGATGCTCTGGTGTCTTCAACATTTTCAGGTGAGTGTGAGACTTGTGTGTGCAGAAAAGAGGCTTTGGTTGTGGGAGGGAAGCTAGTGAGGTATAGGGGTTGGTCTGTGACCACATTTTTGGTGGTGGGTGTTCTGTCTTTGAGGATTTTATGCAGGATAGCAAATGAAAGTGAAAATGGGAAGCTTTTGTTACTCAAAGGCTTGATGGAGAGGCTGAGTTGGATATCCATAGGCTTTGATTGTGTCTATCTAACGGTGAAATCACCACCAGAGAGAGGGTTGTTGAGAATTGCTGCTTTTGGAGGCATTTTGGTTTTGATTTGCATTCATGTCCTCAAAGAGGCATGCACTTATGTTTATGCTAAGGCCAATGTGTCAGAATATAGGAGATTGGTATCATCTCAATCGCTAACAAAATAATCAAAATACGCAAATGATGAAGAGCAGCATGAGTTTTTGGATATCTGAAGCTTATACTCTCATTGTGATTGTAACCACTTTTTAGTGCACTAAGATGCGTCTATCCTCAATCCATCTTTTGGAGTAGATTTCTCTTTCAAGTGATTTTATTCGAAACTTCAGAGAGAAAGAAAGAGCATATCATGTATGTTGTAATAAAGACAAATATAAAAGGAAATTCATAATCGAAAAATTAAAATTTAAGATCGAGATCAAGATGTTCAATTGTTCGTCATTGAATAATTTAAAGAAAATGGGAAAAATATCCACTAAGTGTTATAAATATAATAGTATTGGATATTCATAACCACATAGATCCTTAAGATTCCATTTTATGATTTAAGATAAAGTGAACTGTTTTTCCAACTCTATTGGTAGGTAACTTTGAGGGAAGATGTATTGGAAAAGATGACTTCCAATTATCTTCTCAGTTGTTATATATTTATATATAGTAAAGCTATTCTTTTAGCAGTAATTGGGAAATCATTGCACAATGACCAAAATAAAAATTTATTTAAATTCTTTTATATTGACAATTTTCTGTGTAGGGAATCAGTTGACGTGTGATTGTTTTTGTTAAATAATGAATTGAAAACAAAAAGTTTACACAAATTTTAAAAATAAGGGGAAAAATGCAATTCAAGTCTTGAAGAATGTGAAGAGATTATATATTCATAACTCTAAATTTATACTCTGCTCGTTAATACATAAAGAAAAAGGATAAATGGGAAAAAAAAAAAGTGAAACAGAAAAATGTGCAACGACGAGACAAGTAATAACAAGGAATAGAACACCAAATGGGCTCAAATTCTGAGAGAATGGCCATGAGTTTGGACTAAACTAGTATGTCCAAGTACTCCCTAGATTCGTAACAAAAAATTAATTCATACAATGAAGGCAATTTTGTGTTTCTTCTTTTTCTTTTGTTTTCTTTTGTTTTTGTTTTGCCCCAAAAGTAGGATGAAAGGGAGAAATTTATCTGAACTACTTAAATACTTTCTGCACAAAGATCTATCTTACATTATCAAATGATCACAAGTATATATGTGAAGTCAAGAATTGTTTAAATTCTGAAAAAGCTCTGGAAGGTGAGCATTGGTGAGCTTGGTCCTCTTGCTGATTTCATTCTTCTTCTTCTTAGGCTTGGGCTTAGAAGAAATGCCTTGAATCTGCGCTGCGCTCCTCCTCTTTGCAGTGTTGGTAGCAGGTTTCATCCCATTCTTTTGGAGATCCTTCTCAATGTCAATCATGTCCCGAGGCAATTCGATCCCCCGGAAAAGCTGTTTTATGTCGTCATCTACCTTAATGGGCACTCTGGGGTCATTAGGGTATGCGATATCTTCCTGTGAATCAAAGTTGGACAGTAGCCAAATCTGCCCCGCAGCTTTCAGAGCCTGGAAGAGATATCCATATAAGGCCTTGTTCCATGCTAAAAATGTCACCGACCTCCTAAACTGTATATCATCTGATTATAAATGTTGTCGATCAACTTATTCAAATGAAGAGCCTCTTCTTTTTAATGTATGTTGACGAACTAACAACTCATCTATTAGAACCTCATTCTGGTAACAGAAGTTTGTTCGTCTCAAACATCAAACATCCCCTTTTTATCATGTAAAACTCGATATGATAGAGAAGCAGATATATAAAAGAGGATGGTCCTTCACCCAAGTTAGCCCAAAGAATTCCAACACCTAATAGGTGATAAAAGTATCAAAAAACATAACCACCCTCAGAGTAGGACCATGAAAGGTAAGATTTTATGCTGAGTATGAGAAGTTTCCAATTCCTCAATAACAGCCAAAATTCTCCAACAACAACCAAAACTCTAAACTAGTAAATGGACTGACTATCAAAACCCAGTATTAGTGCACCAGCACTACCCTTTGGCATGATCTTCTTTCTAAAATATAAAGAGAAACTATTGACTCTGAGAACAGGTTTAGTTTTGCTCAATGGACCCAAAGCAATGAAGGAATCAGAAAAACATATATTACTAATATTCCACAAATACTAACGAAAGAATGAACTTTGTAAAAAAAAAGAAGAAAAGAAGAAAATGATAGAAAGTTCAACCTGCAAGTCCTCCATCACAGTTGAATAGGCATCCTTCAGGTCAATAACAGCAATGCCCTCAGGAAATTTGCGAATCAGGTACAGAAGTTGATTTTTGTCCTTAAGGTCATGTTTTGACTGTAGACCAAAGAGAAAGAGTAGAATGTCATAGTCCTTATTATTGGAACAACCGGAGAGGTAGTAGTTATCTAAAGCAACATTTGAACATATTAAAGTCCAAATAAATGCTTAGAAAATGTAACCTTGTAAGAGAACCGTTCTCCATCATACTGCACTTTTGGATTTTTCCTCAGACTCTCAAAAACGTCCTTGTTATACTTCATGTCAACATAGCATGCCTCATTTATCTGTTCAGGTGTAAAAGCCTGTCTGGTCTGCAAACAAGGAAAAGCATATTAACCACCTTTTCATTTTTATCATCAACAACAATATAACTTACAGATGGCTGAAAAAAACACACACACACACACACTTTTACATCATGTTAAATTACAATGGGAACTCTTCAAACTAGTGCTCTATTCATGAGGTTCAGAAATTTCAAGCATTTAACAAGTCATGACAATCATAACCTGTTACTCACTTTGGCACGTCTCCTATTTCCACTCCCTTGACCCTAGAATGTCATTCACAGAAGAAATGGCTTTCTTTGCGATCAACATTGAATATAACCAATTCTTCACCATCATGAACCCAGCAACATTATAGAATATGACATCAACACAACTTTTTTCTTAAATCTTAATGGTCAGATTAGTACTGTTCTATTATTAGCTCTACCAAATCAGAAAGTACATAATTTTGCAGTATACACTAAAATGAGAAACTATTCACAGTTAAGCTTTTCCCTACTCCAAGAAATGCCCATTTTTCCATCATTACTAACTGTCAATACCCATATGAACTTGTTATGATATAGAAATCTTTATATGGTCATTAACAGAGGGAAAAAAAATATGAAAGGAGTAAATAGAACAAACACCTCTAGCAGCAGATCAATAACACGCTTCATCTGAGCTCCTACAGGGGCCTTCCTAATACTGTTAATATGTTGAAGCCTCTCTGTATCATTTGAAAATTTGACAGCAGGAGCCGGAGTCTTCCCATTGGCCAATGCAGATGCAACAGAAGGAGTAGATTTTTTGCTTGCTGCAGCCTTGTTAGCTGCAATGCTAGTGAGGGTTGACTGACACTTCTGCTGCTGTTTTTTAAATCGGTCTAACTGTTCTTGCAGTGCCATCTGAGGTAAAAATTGCTCAGTCAGGAGATACAGAGCATACAAGATTTGAAAGAAATAAAATCTCTGTAAGGTTAAGAAAAGAAAGGAGTCACCCAACGAGTAAAAATAAAACTAATTTGTCAAATTTACTGTTTAGTTACATGTACACATAAATATCCCAAATCAAAAAAGACCAAACCCACGTCCAATAGATGGCAATAGCATAAAAGAACAGAGATACTAAAATGACAAGAGGTGAATTTTAAATGATCCAAACCATATCAAATTCCGTTTATTGAGGAAGAAGTAAACCATGCAAAACATGACAATAACTAGGAAAACATCTATTGCAAGCCATAAATGAACATAACTGAGAAAAACAATAGAGGGGACAGGTAAACAGGAAAAAAAAAAATTTACATTCAATCTAGATATAGAAGCATCGAGGCTTTTTTTTCCCATGCATTTTGTTCTCAAAACAAGAATACAATGCCACCCATCATATAAATGAAGCGTTGATAAGACATCTTCAATTGAGGAACATTCATCTCACAAAAGGACACTGACAATGGTTGTTGAACAAGGATGCAGGGATAAGCCATTTTAGGCACCATATCTATATCAAACGCATACCTAATAAAAGCCGCGATGTACAAGTATGTACAAAAAAAAAATAGCGAAGAAGAAAGCTACCGATCCCTACTTGAAGTTCATATTTCAATGAGAGCGACCAAACATATGGTCCATGCACAGCTAGTTGCCATTTGATTAACTGACTAAGGAACAGGAGAAGAGAGTTTGAACTTGCATGCTAATTCTAAAGGAAAAAGGAACCATCCAAAAGATGAATAAATTTCAATAAAATAAGTAGCCTGGAGGAGAGCATAAACCCACTGGTATTAACGCCCGAGGCTTATCCCAAAATCCGGAGGGTCATATAAATACGAAAAGAATTCGCAAACAATCAGTTACCCTGATAATGAGACTGCTGACTTCGTAAACACGCTATCACCAGAGCTCCAACCGAAGATACGATGTAAATTCGACCGACGGCGAAGGAATTGCAGGATGAGCCGATGAGATTAGACAGACGACAGTCCAACTGAAGTACAGCCGTTCGGACCTAGAGAGACTTTTAATGAGATCCCAGGCCATAATTCCATAAATGCACGTAAAACGCAGCGTTTAAAGTATCCAAGTCTCGATATGTTTTCTTTCCAAGTACAAAGGATCTGGGCCTACAAAGCCACTATTGTGAAGTCCTACCCAGTAGGCTAATACCCTGGCCAGGTTTGAGTTTGGTGTAAACAAACCACTGCCTCTGACTCAAATACTTGGTTTGTAATGTTACCTCTTTAACATAGGAATGAGTTGATTTTCTTTAAAGAAATTAAGAAAAATAATTAACTAATATAATTATTATTATTTTCAAATTAATCTATTTAACTAATTTATTAATTTATAATCTAATGATACATATAAATATTTAAAAGTAATGTTATAATTAAATAATTTAATTTTTTTAAGAAATGAAAATAATAGTTTGTTTACTCCAAACCCAAACCTGACTTGTTTTAATCCCTGACCTTACACGTGACATATTTGATAGTAGTTTATTTACACCAGACCCAAACCCGACCTGCTTCAAAATCTGCCTGGCCCGGGTGTTGGGTACATTCATCTAACACATATTCTCGACAAAATAATTTCACGAGTCTTTTTTAATTCGGAATACTTAATTATATTTTGTTCTTGCATAATATCAAGTCAACACATCACTATTAAAAGAACGAAGAAGTGTTGAGACAAACTGCATTTTGAAAAGGGCCTCGCTTGTACATAATACATATCATCATTTACAACAGAGTTCGCATTGTGGTGTTAAACAGCACATGATGAGGACCTTAGAAACACATGGCTGCTGCTGCTACAACACAAGAGAGAAGCAATAATCCACACTTCCGCAGGCTTCAATTTAGAAATATCCTTATTAAAATTCAGCATTGGCTTCCTTTCTTCCTGAAAATTAAATGAACGACAGTGAGTTTCACAAAAGATCCATCCATCCATTGCACTAAAAACAACGCATGCAGGTTATAGTAGAAAATTGCCTCAATTCAAAGCCTATCACTCAAAATTCTTTGCATTTTGCTTTTAGATACTTGCCATATTAGATTGCACACATGGCACATGCAAACCAGGTCTAACAAATGTAGCCAAAATTACGGTATATAAAACCCGTGAAAGACAAATACTTCCTAATTCTTGTGCTTTGCCAAAATAGTTACTGTTACTGCAATATTGTGCCTTGCTAAACATAGCCTCAAACAGTAAATACTACATATTCAGTAAAGTTGGAAAAAAAAAATTATACAGCACATTGCCTTGTATTAACAAACAAGAGGCATCGTAGGGGAAAAAATGATTATAGCAAGGGACGGTGTATGATCTTAACCTCTTTAGCAGCCAAATACAAACAAATTATGCTACAAGGATTGAGATAAAAGAGTAACTTAAGAATGTGGAACTAAAAAGGGGCCCACTAAGATTTCAAGGTTTAGATTCAGGCCTATAAAAGTAGCCATCCTTTAATGCACTGATTAATATTGTTCACAATAGACGTGAGAAAAATATATAACACCACACATGTAAACAGAATTATACGAATAAATACAATCTCAGTAGAAGTGCTATTCACTTCTAAGGTGAATCCAGAAAAATTTAGAACTTATGAGCAGGCTGTATCACTAACCTTGCTGGCTTCCTCTCCAATGTGTCCATTACTTTGCCCATTGCATTAATGAGCATTTTTTTTACCTGTTCCCATTAAAAAGAGCAATCAAAAACTGCATTATCATAGAGGTTTGGAATAAATGCTCTCACATTACAAAAGAGTCAGATAAAGATTGCCGATTGCAGTCATCTGAACTTCTAATCAAAATTTTGACCAACGAAATTTGACTAGGCATATATCTCCTACATTCAATTTATTAAACGAATATTTAAAAAAAGGACTACTAACCAAGTACACACGCAGGCATAAACTAGGTATTTATTGCCTTCAGCAATATCATCCACATAAATGGAATCAACATCATTTTCGTTCTACCAAACTTTCACAGCTTACTTACATTTCACCCGAAATTGATTAGTCCTCAATGTGCAAGTTTATCCCTCATATTTAACAAACATCTTAAATATGATTCAAACAATTAACTATTGCAAGTAAAAATTACACAGTAGTGTAATTATCGCAAAGATCTTAAACAAACCTCTTTTAACACAGCTCAAACGCATATTGTGGGGAGAGTATTCTTTTGCTTTTTTTAATACTGAGCACAAACCTGTTTCTTTTTTTTTAGTGTGGTGGGAGTATTCTAATAAGAGAAAAGACAAGAGAAATATAAAGAATAAGAGAATAGAGAGGAACTTGGAATTCAGAACTTCATCGTCAATGAAATAACTCCCCTCAAGTCAGGTTGCAAATTATAACCACATGAATAGATACCCATCATAACAAAACATAACAACAACTACCAACTACAATTACAGCTTATCCACATTCAGAATACTCACAACATATTCTTACATAGAGGCAGCTATGAGGCAAGATGAAAAATGAGAAGTAACAAAGGAAGAATCCCACCAAACAAAAATGAAAAGGGGAAAAAAACACCATTCTTATACCTCCAATTTGTCCTCAATAGCCCTGTGATTTGTGGGAAGTGTACGAAATTCCTGTGTTAACCGAAAACACTCATCTATACTTTCGGGTGACACAAAATCAAGAGCAACCTTGATACATGACTGCAAAAGAAAGGCACATCAACATTTGCAACAATTAAAATGTTACCAATAGATAATAATTATATATCAAAATGTCTCCAAAGATTAAGCGTGCACATTTAAGCATGGACGCAAAAGAAGAGTTGTCTTTATCTCCAACAAATATATGCCGCTAGTATTAGCCATGACAAAAAACTCTACAACACCATAATACATGTTCACATTTCATGTTTAGTCATGTTGTCGTGTAAGTGTTATTGTTGCATCTAGTGTACATTTCGATATCCACGCTTCTCAAAAACCAACAAACTTCAAAAATAACAAATGAAAGATCAAATCCATCCAGCATATGCTTTCCTAGTCAAGCAACTAAAGGTCAGGAAGCTTAACAAGGAGCTACTTATTCAAACTTACAGTAAAACAAAACTCTAGGAAACTTTCTACCTTAAGATTTCTGACTTGGTGAGGACAGCCAGCAGGAATCAAAACTGCATCTCCCAGTTTCTGAACAAATGTCCATGGTTCAATCCCTGCAAAAGAAAGTAAAAGAAAAATGAATGCATCACAGTAAGATAAAGAGAGTAAAGACACTATTTGTTAAAGAAAGAGGAAATAAAGATGCAAATTCTTCCTCCCTATCAAAACCAGTGTTCAGCATATACACAATACCCCACGGTCAACTAACGGTTCTGGTACAAACCCTGAGGCATTGAACCTTGGGCACCAAGATATCTCTATCCAGCAACCCAACAATAGCATCTCAATTTATTTCTTTCCCATTCCTCTATGAACATCAATGTATGGATTGGAGGGAGGGAGCAAAATATATAGACTAAATGATGCAAGTCTATTTATTTCATTTGAATAGTTGCATATTATATGGCTTTGTTTCCTTAATTATATCTATAGGCAAGAGATTAAAAAAGTGTGGAAGAATAGAAATCAAATATTTCTATAGATCAACCCAGCAACAATTAACGTGGAAACAGGATATGGAAAAAAAACATTAAATGTTATTGGCAGTTTTTAAGCATTTAGGATATTTTAATTTAATTTAATAAAGCCAAAGATGCCAAATGCCTGTAAACAAATGAGGATAGAAATCTGGGGATTTACTGTAAAGGTAAGAATGAAATCAGATATCATGTGATAATAAAAAAAACACAAAACAAATAATTAACCATATTCCTCCTTCAGCTTCCTCTTATGATCCATAGTCAAATAAAAGGTCTGGTCGTGGATAGGATGGACAACCTAAAAAAATGAAAGCAAACTCCTTTAGAAAGGGTATAACCATAATGCTTTCAGTGATCAGTGTGCAACAACCATAGACAGCTATATCAATTATCAACAATTTAATAATCACAAACCACTTGGTATTCATTGTTAAGATAGAATGGTAAGTACAATATTTCAATACTGTACAGCTTGCTTAATGGGATCTTAATGAGATCTACAGCTTGCTTAACCAGGCTAACATGATCATAAATTAGGCCAGGTTCAAGGACAGTTACAATTTATACAAACTCCGCCAACAAGCTGCCACATTTAATTTAACCTACTTTCCACATACTCAAACTATATTTACAATTTGTCCACTTTAAAAATATCAAGCCAATTTTTTTGTCCCAGACCATATACAGAACAGTTCTTCATTGTTTCTCATTCAAAATTTGAGAATAGTGAAGCATTCAGTTTTAACGATTACATTTCTCAGTTAATCAAACATCCCAGTTGCCCTATGAGATCGTGGTTGCTATCCCTGCCCAACTAGCAGATACTGCAAATTAGCTAATAGATAATAGGGAAAATGACGATGAGATCCCGTGTAAGAAATTTTACGATTAAACAGTACTCCAAAATCGCATAATTATTTTCGAGTCCCGTAGAATCGTTAATACACTAAAATGGGATTGTAACTAATAACTCCATCTCATTGCCTAGAGTTATTAACGAAACTTGATAGTAAATACGCGATTTCGTAGGACTGTTTAATCGTAAAATCCCTTACACGAGACCTCATTGTAATTCTCCTAAATAATACTCTCTCCAATCCTAAATCTAAGATCTAATTGATTGATGTAGCTTGATACTTTGGTCTTAAATATAAAACATTGATCCATTTTGTCTCCCTCATTTGATATTTTTTCCCACATTGCAATCATTGATTTTACAATCTCTCTCTCTGCGTGTGTGCGTGCACGCGCGCGCACGTGCATGTGTTTCTCACATTTAATAACCTCATTTAAAGAGAGGTATTTTAGGAAAAGTGACACTAATTCTTGCATAACAATGACCAACAATCAACTTAGTTAATCTCCTAAATCACCGAGAATTAGTTAACTAGGTCTTATATTTAAAACTAGAGGGAGTGGTATATAAGTTTTTCTTCCCACCACATCTTTTATATAAAAAACAGTCATTCCCAAGGAATCATGCATAAATGCAATTGCTGCCGTCAAGTGACCGCACAGCTTTTGACAACTGACAAAAAAAAAACCCATATTTTGTTTAATCTACCTGCTGCAATGGAATGCAGTTGACATGCCTGAATTCTCCGAAGTGCTTCTTAAGGTATTCCTGTAGTTTAGGAACATCCTGTCTCCTAAAAATATCCCAGAGAGCACCTCCCTCAACAGAATCATATCCAAGCAACTTATTTTCAAAATCTGTAGTCTTTCCATTTTCAGCATTAGCTTCTACTTCCTGACCATCGCTATATAGCTCCTTTCTGTCTTGTTCAAGGTGCCGTTTTTTTAATTTCTCTATCGTTGCCAGGAGATCAGTATCAAGGGGCGTCTCAAAAGTATGAGTCAAAACATTCACCTAAAATAGATAAAGTTACCAAACATGGAACTCATATATCCCATTCACAACTACATAATTGAACAACGACATACAAAATTAAATACACTGAGTGCAACATAATAGTCACATTTCAGTTAAATCTTTCATAAAGTGATACCATACATACCAACCTAAGTTGCCTTCAATAACATCAGGGGATCCACAATTTTATTTCATCTATGTCACAAAACTGAAAGATTTCAAAGGCACCAAGACCAGAAAAATAATGGAGATCAATGGATCAAAGCTATCCAACCTCTAGAAAACAAATAGAAAACTAGACATAAAGAAACACATTCATCATGTATAATATGCAATTTATTCCACAGAGCAGTAATAACCATTTAAATCACATTAGCATGACACAGCTATCACGAGGGGAGTACCAAATTCCACAACAACATTAACATAAAACAATTCATGATTATGCAAAAATAATAAACCAAAAGAGGGGGGGGGCAAACATCTATAAATGAGCTGTAACAATGCTAGAAATCCTAAGCATTTAGACTCATTAAACCAATCTTCACTTCATCATGAAATGCATCTTTTAGAACCTCAAAGGATATAACATTTCTCAATCCTGTAATTTTTGCTTCTTCATTCGTATTTGTCACAATCACATTGTCTGTAGGAATAATTAAATCATCACTGCCCTTGAACCAAGTAAAAAGGAAAATTTTCATTGTGCTACTATGAAGTAATTCTCCATAATAAAAAAATGACAATAACAAATGTTGGATTGATTATCAAGCATAAACCCCAAATAAACTGTAAAATGGAAAGAACTAACAACTACCAAGAGCAAAATTCTGGCATAAGCTTCAAAACACAGCCTAATAAATATGAAGAGAAGACTCACAAAGCAGCGGAGTGGCTAAGCTAGACATGCCTGATTTGTATAGTATAAAAACGGTCCAGATACTGTTTATATTGAAAACTTAAGAAGAAATAAGGAAACAGAGCTTACCGCATCAGACATATCACAATGAAGCTTTGTCACTGAATCACCCCGCCCAAGCTCCATAGGAATTCCATAAGCTATATATGTCTTTGGACCAATATCTGGCTTTATAGATCTCTCTTCCAACATTGAGTAAAGGTTTAGAACACCATTATGAGGATTTGTATATTCCTTGTACGGTAAGGAAGAAATGAACTCAGCACAATGACGCGGTAGTCGTTCCTCAAATAAATTAGAAGGAGGCCAGTCTTTCAATTTCAATAACTGAGGCCCCATAGCAAAATCTTTTCTCCCTTCAGAGTACCCTGTAAAGAATTGGTGGATATTAATGTCTCCCTGCATTCAAACACCAGTAATTCAGTGAAAGAAAACAGAAGCCACAAGCAAACATGTTTTTACAAGTCAAAAACGGCGGATCACCATGTAACAGGGAGGCATAACAAGAGTAAAGGCACGTGAAGAGGCAGTATCCAGTGATTGACAAAACAATGGAAATTACGGCAAAAGGCAAACAGCATGAATACAAACAATGGGGACCAATGACACAGAAGGAACTTCTCGCAAACATCAGAAAAACCAAAAAGCATAACTTGTGGGAGAGAATTGTCCAGCAAGTATCTAGATTGCCTAATTTAAATTTCAGAAACAAAAAATGTGCTCAAGTACCTGCTCAAAATATCTAGATTCAGTGGACAAACACAAAGGGCAAGACATACAGCAAAATAATCATAAACACCAAGTGAAACCAACCTCACACCAGTCCAAGCAATCAAGGACCTTCACTTCCAAATGTTGAACATGCTTGGTTTTAGTCATCTGACGGAATGCACGCCACATGACAAGTGGTTCCCAGCTTAACCCAGATGTACATTCAAGCACATTCCTCACAATCACTGGCTCTCCCTTACTCCAATGCCACTGAAAATGCTTCAGATCCAAAGGTCCTAAATCTACAGCCCTTGGACAGTAAATATAGTTGTCAGTAACATTGGGATCTTCATGAAAAGCAGCCTTCCTCCTATTCTCATTCCCAGCATTGTTGTTCGTACCATCTTGGTTGAAACATGAACACCACTGGTTACTTGTCTGTGTTGCATCATCAAGCTTATACACTTTGGCCATATTTTCTGCTTTCTTTAAAAGTTCAGAAATCCCGTTATCAGGGAATATACATCGAAGTTCAAGATAACTACAGCCACAACCACCATGAGCCCTTGGACAAGGGATGCTACCATCACTTGTCACCTTCAAACCAGATCTTAACCAATCACGATCCTCACTCTTTGTTTCAACATTTAATGTAGTTATGTTTGGCTCCTTTTCAGTCTCACCATGCATATAGTCTAAACCCCGGCTGATAAAATCAGACTTAACTGGCTCTGCACCTCCAATCAATTGCCCTTGACGAATTTCATGGCAACAGACTAGACAGAGGTCAAAAGAACATTCTTGACAGCTCCGGTGACAATCAAAAATTGAAGTTTTACAATTGTCACTGCACAAAAATTTAATAATCAATTAATTAAACAAATAACGGACAAATATGACCTTAACAACTCACAGAATAAAGAAAGGGGGAAAGCCTAACCAGTAAACACGCTCATTAGCTGTGCAACCTGTCCTTCTCACCTGGAGCTCTGAAAGTGAGACGCCTACATTGCACAACCAATATAAAAATTATGTCAGATATGCACCAAGGCCTAATGCGGAACATCAGATTTGCCATGACACTCAACAACTAGGACAAAAAAATATATATCTAGAGAAAATTAAGGCATAATTCTAAAACAAAAGCCCAATGACCCAAAGGGATAATACACAACAACAACAAACCCAAATGGATGATCCATTAAAACAAAAAACTGCATAATCTAGACAGAACAACATCAACAGTTTAAGGACCAGGTAAAGAGAAAGCTTTATCCTCAAATGATAAAGAGAACAGTAAGCATTGGTCAAATTTGATTCTAATAGATCATGTTCCTTTTCAAGCCAAGACATGAGTCAAGGAAATTGGTACTTATGGTATTTTCTCTAGTAGATCTTATTGTCAGTTCCTGATTCATTTCCCAACAAGCACAAGCAAGAGCTTTTCTTCCTCGAGAGCCAATTTGGAGCTCATACTAAGCTCAATGCCAACGTATGGATAGAAATAAATGTTGCCAGTTGGATGTTAGCCTTTCATCCTAGCAAGTCACTAATGTTTTAATATGGTTTATAAACTTTCCCCACTTATTTATCCATCGTCAAGCAGTATATTACTTGTGGAGGATACTCAATATTTTGTCAAGAAATTAGCATGTCTGGCAGCTTTAGAAATTCTTTTAAAAGGTTTTGGTGACAAGAAAGGAAATATCAACATTTATAGTATTACGAGCTTTGCATAGTCGTGGTAAAGACACTCTAAATACTTCATTGGATGAAATTGCATACAAGTCTTACCTTTGGTGTTCAGCTTACTAGTTCTTTAAAGAAATCACTATCATCCAAAATTAGAAAGGGAAAATAGCATTGCTTTATCAACTAATAATCTTGCTTAAGACAGTCCATGTGAACATACCTTGTCTCTTGGCTTCAATCTCCTTCTCAATCATTTGTTCTTCATGTAGCTGCCTTAAATATGGAAGAAGCACCAATAGCAAATACTTACAGTATTCAAATTTCTCATTTTCATCGATTGTTGCCTCCTTCATTGTCTATAGAAAATAAAATTCGTTTACAGTTTAAATGTAGAATGCAAAAATCACTGAATAGTGCAATTCAGAAGTCGAGGACTGACTTTAATTAATTTATCAGAGCGCAGACATGCTTTGCAGTTGCAGTTTCCACGACACACAGGACACTCCTCAGCAATATCTTCCTCTCTATATTGAGGATACCTTTACAATACACCAAAAACATGAAGGACCATAATCAACAATTAATGCCAAGGTAAAAATGGTCAGAACGCACAAGTAACTTCAATTCTTTGATTCCATCTCATCCGAGCATCATAAGGTACGACCTTATAAGGTTCAAATTAAGTAGTAACCCTGAATTTTGGTGCATATCAACCAAGCCATATCATGTTATTTAATCAGCAGTTCATACAACCAAAAAAAAAAGAGGTGTTTGTACATTCATATTCTATGCCATACGGCATATATGCTGTCACCCTATGAAGCCAAAAATATATATATATATAGTTTATAAATGGAAGAACTCTGACCTGTGTGGGTAGGCATCTAAATGTGAACAGTATATATTTTACCAACTAAAGATGTATCTCAATAAAATATTAAGTGCAGCACATGGAACGAAAATTAGCAAAACGAAGTAGGGGGAAGGTAGCTCATACCAATTCTTTATACACGGGATGCAAAATCTTTTACGCCTACATTTTGTACACCTAACAACCTCCCCCTTGTCATTTCTCTGACATTGATGGCACATTAAGGACACCTTTTCAATCCACTGTTAAGTAGGAAACAGAAGTTATAACCACGACTTGCAAGCTATATATAATGTACACCTCCTCAAGTATAGTAAACAATGTAGAAGAAGAAAGTTTCTTACTTCAGGATCCTGCTTGTTTATTTTGGGCATCTCCTGCTTATTAACTTCAGATTTAGAGGCCCTCAAAATGTAGCCTTTATTTGATCTGCTTTCTGAAGCATATCTAGCCATTTGCATCGGACCATGAGCCTCCGATACTTCATGCTGTGCCTTCGCATTGTGAGCCGCCTTCCCACGCCTTGAAATTTTCTTATCGTCACTCTCTACTTCTTCGAGACCGCAGTCCGTAACAGCACACACAGGATCACTCTGATTCAGATGTCCTAACTTCTCCCCAGCTAAATCACCATTGTCCTCGGCTCCCGCACATTCTTCAACTTTGGCCTTTTTACGACCCCTCCCGTGTTTCCTTTTTTTATGTTCTTCTTCCTCGTCTTCGTCGTAAAAGAAAACAGTACAGAACGATTTCTGTGATAGTCTAGCACTACGCCTCGTCGCCTCTGCCAAAACCGCGTTCCCTGAGGCCTCCCTCTCCGACTTACGCTTTCTGCCGCGTCTTTTCTTGACAACTTCTGTGCCTTCCGTTAATGGGTGGATTTTCGCTCGTTCGATGTCAAGATCGACACTTTCTTGTATTACCCTCCTTTCTCCTCCTCCACCGCCTTCAGCCCAAGGCTGATTCTCGGAACGTTCCTCCCATCCCATGCCCTCTTCTTCATCACCGTCTTGGTTCTCAGACTTGCAATACTGCGGCAGTGGAGGCGCGTCGTTGTTCTCCAGCCGCTTGCTTCCGTGAGCCATTGAAACCTGGGTTTCAAAGTCACAACAGGATCGATTTACAGAACTCAAAGCTGCGAGGAGGGTGTGATTGAGTAGAGACTGGAAAGTACATTTGCAGGGAGTTGTCACGTTTATATAGAGGGGAGAAACTGACAATAGAAAAGGAAAACCGTGGGTAATGATGGTGGAATTTCAAATCTGGCGCCAAGGTAAATAAAATATCGGTCCCATAGTTTTGGACAGATTGCTCGAATGAAGTAGTGTCTGCACGGTATCTAGCAATCAATTAAAAGGGGGCAAAATATGTGTCTCTCAAATTAGGTTTTGTTCACTGATGTTGGCATGTTGCTCTGTACATTGGACGGATAATCCGGATAATAGGATATCTTTTAAATTATTTTAATCCGGATAATTATATTAGGATGAGGGAGTGCTCTTTCTATCATAAACCATTTAAATTAATTTAAAAAACTATTTTATAAGTATATAAGAAGAATTTTATCTTAATGACTATATTTTTGTAATATTATGATAAACATAACATGTACATCACTTTTTACATGTTTTACAGTACTAAAAAAATTTAAACTTTATTAATTCAGTATTAATATTTAGCAACTTTTAAATTTTATTAGTATTTAATCCACCCGCGCTCCATGATAACAAAGTAAAAGCAATAATAAATGCACGATAAATATGCACATTCAATTCATATCAAGAGTTAAATAATCTGACTTATAAAGAAAATCGAAAAAATTTTATCTCTCCCTCCCTGCATGTACAGAGAATGAGAGGAGCAGGTAGACAAGACAGAATGGTCCCATTTAATAACGGGTTGTGGATATGAGGAAAGTCAATTACTTGCATGATTCATTGCCTGCAAGTATAAATGGAGTGCATTGAATTTGAAAGATTTTGGGGTAATAAAGGGGGAGCGAGTACAATGAATGGGGAAGACCACAGGGTCATTAAGCAGGACGTGTTCTACGAAGAAGCAAGTCTCCGTTGGATACCGGCAATGGATATCCATTAAAGCCCCTACAAAGCCCTACTCAGACTTCAGGCCACCGCTTTTGCTTCCGTCATCCAGGCGGCAACAAGAGGAGAGGAAAATTACATCCATGTGAAGAGATTCACAATTGATAATATTTATGTTAAATTTTTGTAATTATTTAAAAACTGCATCAGACTTCAGAAAATTTGGACGATAACTCATTTTAAACTCGATGATCAACGTTGGGAAAGTTGATAATAAACCCTGTCATTAAAAATGACTATGGTTTTAAGATTTCTCACCTTAGATATTCTTCCAGCTATGAGCCATCATGTATGGAATGCTGATAGATTTAAATCGTTCACATTTAATCTGAAAAGTTCAGATTTAATTCTTTTTTGTAAAATGATAATTTCTTAATTTAAAAGAAAATACCTTTTTCAAAAAAAATTAGTTAAGATATTATTTTTATTTTAGATTTTATATGCATTGAAATAATTTTTTAAAAAAATATATGCTTTTAAAAAATTAAATTGGATGTTCCAGACTCAAATATAATTATCTCTTTCTGCCAAGTGTTTAGCAGGGCAATTCACCGTGCACATGTAATCTCTGTTTTTTTATGATATGAAGGATGATATTTGCGAAAGTGACCTCACCTGATGCAACAAAAAAGTGCAATGGGAAAATATCTCAGTCAGAAAACATCTATGGTACTGTTCTATTCTATTGTCGCCTCGTATTGTAGCAACCCATAACTAAATAAAAGACTCACGTTGAGCTCCCCGAAACCTTATCTTCATCTGCAAAATGCATTGTGCTGCGTCTGCACGTCTTCTTCCTCCTCTCTCCTCTCCTCCCCCCTCTCGTGTCACCAGAACAGAGCTAACAATCCCAAAGTCTTGTCCTAGAGGCTCGATTCTGACTTGCAAGGCGGTCCATGGGGCTTCTTCGATCACAGAGTTCGACCTCTATGATCTCCTTGGCATCGATAGCTGCTCCGATCAATCTCAGATCAAGCTCGCTTACCGCTCTCTTCAGAAGCGCTGCCACCCTGACATTGCTGGCCCCGCCGGCCATCAACTGGCCATCATTCTCAACGAAGCTTACGCAGTACTTTCTGACCCCAATTCACGTTTCGTCTATGACAAGGTTTGTCTCATTCACATACAAGAACTAAATAACCTGTGTGATATAATCTCATCGAGGAATGGAGCTATAGAAGAAAGAAAGTACTGCCATTACACACACAGTAAAATCAAGTTGTTCCGGTTCTTATGATGCAGGAGCAGAAAAAGGTTGCAGAGTTCAAAGGTTTCACAGGAAGGCCCGTGTACTCAGTTTGGTTCGGATCGGAAAGCGAGCAGCGAGCAATATTCGTGGATGAAATAAAGTGTGTTGGCTGCTTAAAATGTGCTTTGTTAGCCGAGAAGACGTTTGCAATTGAATCGGTTTACGGCAGAGCCAGGGTTGTGGGACAGTGGGCTGATCCTGAAGCCAAAATCCAGGAGGCAATAGATTCCTGTCCTGTCAATTGCATTTCGTAAGTTATATTACCGTTCTGCACTTAGTTTCTTTTTTTGGTACTGCATTGTCATCAATTTCTGGCACTGTACAGCACTCTCTTGTTGCCTTGTGTAGCGGTAAAGCCAAATTTAGTGGGCTTTAGGCTGTAGTTCCTCGTGTCACTTCATTTTTCTGATTTAGTTCCTAAATTAGCTGCTTCAGTTGTTTAATTAAATCTTGAAAGGGAAGATTATATTTCAATTCGAGAGATTGTAAACAAGGGCCGTGAGAACATTATATATTGTGCTAAGAAAGAAAGATTGTCGCACTCTGGCAATTTGGGGAAAAAATGCAATCTTTTTTATGAACCTGACAAAAGCTCTTTGGGTGCTTGAGTAAATATAGAGTTGTGGAAAGGTCCAACCTCGCAGCTCTGGAGTTCTTGATGTCCAAGCAGCCACGAGGCAGTGTAAGAGTTGGTGCGGGTGATACAGCGGGTGCTCGTGTCTCTAACATATTTACAGAAGTACAGAAATTCCAAACCAGATTCCAGGAAGCAATGGAAAAGGCTTCTATCAAGTCTTCTAAGGTTAGTCTGTGTTGACAAGTAATGAATGAATCGGGTGATCAATTCTCAGGGATTGACCAGAAACCTCTTTATCAGGTAATAGATCCTCAGAGAGACGAGAGGATGTCAGCAATTCAGGCAATAAGATCAATCTCTAACTGGCTGTACTGGCGAGCACCTGTTGCGAGTCGGACGTCGTCAGGGCCTGACAAAAGCCTCACACGCATTGCATACAGATTACCTGAACCAAACATCGATAAGCTAAGAGAAGCTGCTGCGAGGAATCAAATCAGTGAGACCAAAAGGACCAAATGCGAGAGTTCTGAGGAGTATTGGGCTCCATCAGCTTATGCGCTTGCGTCTTCAGCTGAGAACAATGAAACTCCAAGATCAGCTGCAAAGCCGTCATCATCGACTCAGAAACAGATAGAAGCAGATGTGGGGGAGTCTGAAATATATGAGAATCGGAGTAACCCAATCAGATGGGCATTCCCAATGGTCACCGCCATGATTGCTGTTGCTACAGTTCGATTAAATGGTGGAGGGTCAGTTCATGAATTGAGTCAACATGCTGGAGGCTCTCTGGCTCTGGATATTGTTAACAGCCCCTGGTCACAGTGCATACTTGCTGCAGCAACATGGTATATGATTGGATTGGCAATAATAGATCTCGTGGCCATCGTCGGCAGAAAAAAATAGATACTGTCTCTGCTATACGCTTGTAAATGTAATCGCCAAGGTAGCCTAGTGGCCCATGGATACGTTGGAATGTATAAAGTAACATCAATCACAGACGGTGATATATAAAATTAAGTTTTCATTCAAATATAATGATACAAAGCTTCTGCCTTCTGCACAGGCAAATGTTAAAACCAAGACTCACGGTATTTTAAAATATAGCCTTCTTTTACTGTCTATCTCTGCTATGGGAAAAAAAACAACCATGGAAGAACATATTAACAACATTGAGGAAGTAGTAATGTGGTGTTGTAACTAAGCCATATGGCTAGCCGTGCGTTTGTTTAAAAAAGCATGGATATAAATTCTATTTCAAAGTTTCCTCTCCCTTTTCAAAATACCAAAACACTACATGCTTATGTGAAAAGCACCCTCATCGAATCGGGCACAATTTAGTCTACAAATTTCATCTTCAATATAATACAATATTGTTGCTCATACAAAGTCGGTGGAACACAGCCAAATGCAAACTGTTCTTGTTGCATTAACATTTGGAAGAGAAAGACAGTCACGCAAATACGAAAAGAGCACTTTCTTCAATTGGCTTAGTAACGGTATTTGGTGGAATAATCCTTGGGAGCAATCACCAAACCACGTCCCTTTCTTGCACCTCGGTACACTGTCTCAATAATGTCAATGAACTCCTGCTTGTCCTTCAGAGCCCAGTTAATCTTGTTGTTGTTTCCAGTGCCAAGATCTATCATAATGTGTTTGTTTCTAAAGAAAAACATAACCGTGGAGGGATCGTACAGCTCATACATGGTGTTAAAATCAGGAACCTCAGTTATGTCCACGAGGTAAATTACAGCAAAATTCTTTATTGTTTCAGCAACTGATGCCAGCACTTCATCCATCTAAACTTGAAAGAAAAAAGTTAGAACAGCACGTTATAATTTAGATAGCAGCTTACGCTCATCAAAAAGCAATAGAAATCCATTGCCTAATCAAATAATCCGCATAAATCAAATAGGCAAGGATTGTATTTGAGAGAAGACATTAGATCGTTTAGAGGTTTCACCAATGAGATTATGACTTCACCGGACGTTTATTTAATGAAGAAGGGTTCAAAAGCAGAGCCAATAGTTTGAGCATTAGAGTTAACCTCTATGAATAGTGGGACATGGTCATCTGCTCTCTGTTATTCCGTTATACTTCACACTTACGAAGTTGGTCAGTCAGCTCATCAGCTGGCAGTTAGTTAATACAGTTACAGAATTGAGTCTGAATAAGCAAGAATGTAATGAAGGTTTCCTACATAATAAAACTACAGGTAAGAGAAATAAGTCATTCTTGCAATTAAGAATCCTGAAATTGGCGTATCTAGTCTCTCTTTTTCAAGTAAGGGAACCTTTATGCTGGTTTCTCTGTTGTTATATACTACAACAACCAAAATACTTTTTTTAAGGAAAAAAAATATCAGTTGTAAAGTCACTTGTAATCTGTAAAGTACATCCGCAGCAACCAAAAAAAAAACGCCAGACTCATGTGCGAGCATTAGCGTCCAAAGATTAGGATTAATATGAAATCTGCATTCCTCGATAAAATAATCCCTTGATATAAGAAAGACTCTAATTACTAAGACTGGTTTACACGATGCATATGGTTATAGTTTTGACTGATGGCTAATCTTTGTGGAAATTACATGGATGAAAAACAATTTTTCTTTCTTTAACATAAACGAGGTTCTCAGGTCAAGTGGGGAGACTATAAGGTAGGTGAGCATCAAAGCCAGACATCAATTCCAGTATCAGCTCAAACTTAAAATTAAGGCTGATGCCAAGTGAGCAAATTATTAATAAGAACCACAAAAGTTCAATCAACCATAAACACCTCGAACAAAAAGTTGATAAATTACAAAAAGCGATCCTATATTACGTGGTAATTTGCACGAATAAAACATCCCAATGCTCACGTTCAAGAAAAGGCCGCTGATTTGCAGCTTAAAGCAAACAAATATAAAAATTCCTTGGAGCGGTTCAAACACACAAAAAATGACCTGATATTGGCAAGGTTAAATAAAAGGTTTTAATTTAAGACACAGGATGAAATCTGGTTTAGTTAGGGTTCCGATAGACCGAAAAATGGAGCAAGTGAAAATAAAGGGTTTAAACAGTGATTCAAGAAGAAGAATAATCAGGCGAGGAAGTACCTGCATGCAGGTCTCGTCCCAATCGTGGCCAAATCGGATAACGACGAGACGCTCCTCCTCGGCAAGGATGGCCTGATCTACAGCCCATCCTGAATGAAGGTGAGGCAGCAAGTACGACATGTCCCCCTGTGAATTATAACGAGAGAATTGCCGGAAATCTAACTGCGGCTAACTCAAAATCTGCAATCGGCGTCAATTTACGATACGGGTTTTTATATTGACCCAACCAGAGAGGGTTGCGTGCTTGCGTCGATAGGCTCTCCTCTTTTGTTGCCTTTACGACAATGAAGCACAATTAAATTATTTTTTTAAACCATAGTTGGATATTAAATATCAAAATTTTTGTAATCATTAACAATAATTAAACAATTATATAACTTTGCTTAAGATGGTTACAGTTGAGTATTAAAAGATAAATATTAGCAAAAACAATAATAATACAGTACCGACAAAACTTATAAATACGCTACTTAAAACCATAATTTGAGTTTAGGGTATGTTTGGGAACAACTTTTGAAAAATGATTTCACACAATTCAAGATAAGTATGTGAAATAATTTTATCTCAACTTGTATAAAAGTGTTTTTTAGCAGTAGTTGTCAAACATGTAAGTTACCATAACTTGAGTTTTAGATCAAGATATTCGACTGGATGGAGATGTGCAAATTGATACCGTAAAACCTTGATTGAGATGATACTAAGTTTGAGGATTCCAAATTAGTTTAGTGTTTAGATTAATTTATTTTAAATAACTTTACTGAATTCCAAGTAAATATATGAGAAAAAATTTATTTTAATTTATGTAAGAGTACTTTTTAAAATAATTTAAAGAGTTTACCAAACAAGAGCCTAAATCTGGCTTACTGCAGTTATTCATTTTGCTTACACTTTTTCATTGGTTACCCTCAGAAAATTAAAATCTGGTACAGAGAAATAGCAACAGCTACTAATATATAGTAATTAAATACCTTTGGTTTGATTTTGGACCCAAATTAAACTAAACCAAACAAACTGATTCAATCAAAATCAGGACCCCATTGGTTTTTTTTTTTTTTTCCAATTTCGAGCCACCATATCAATATCCTGGTGTATATTATTTATGTTCAACTTAGCAATTGCATCGTCTCTAATCTAAGTACAGATTTTTTCTGGTACATCTTGATCATCTCCAATGGCCTCAGTATTAACATTGGGGTAAAAAAATTTAATTCAGTTTATAGCTCTATTAAAAACAGAAGGCATGAACAATTTATTTAAACAACCACAGCTGTCATCCAAGTTTACAGGGTCTAGAGTTGTAACATTGCATATGTTCAGGAAAACGGCCAAAAAGGAAATCTCTTTTACAGCATACTTATTGCAGGAATTGAACATTTGTATTAGATAGATATGCCCAACCGCAGATCCTTCAACTTGTCTCGTGCATGATCTCCATGTTAATGCCTGCTAAGAAATCAATAGATGCATGTTACTCATCATTTTGTACTTTGATTTGAAACCAGACCTCCCATTAGAGTTTCATCAACTGGCACTGGCATTATTGCTCAAAAAAGTTGTATATAATGTACAAGATGTTTTTAAAAAAATACATGGAATTATCGCTCAATCTCTAAATGTAAAAGAAATTTAAAAGTTCAGGGGTATCCTTCAAGATACTTCATGAAAAGAACAAGAAAGAATCCTTTCTATTCCATATCAAATTCAGAAACAAACTATGCTAGTTGCATTTCGTATTAGAAGTCAGCATTATGGTGGATAAATTAGCACTTACAATTGTTGACTTATACACCTTTGCGTCCACATCTTAAGACCAACTTATTGAAAAGGCTGGTAAAATTAGTACTTACATCATTGGCTTTTACATTATTTTGTCACATATATGGCAGCCAAAATTTCATCAAAGCAAGTTATAACACAGTAAATGAAAAATTATACCTGGAAATAATAAGAATTAAAACTCATAAAGGAAACAGTTGAATGAAGATAAACTTCATAGGCTTTTTTCCCTTTAGCCTTGGCTTGGGAAGGGATGCTCATGACTAAATCAAGATAACCTTCTGACATGATGATGCCCTAATTTATTCAATGGAAGCTATGCAAAGCAATACTTGACAACTAATTGTCTCGTTGCCAATTTTCTGAGATCAGAAACATCAGGTGAAGGTACCTAATTTTAATGTCCATGGCCATGATCATCATGACCCTCCCAAGGATGTCTCCAGCCCTGGAACGCACCGCAAAGAACAGAAGAATATATCAGAAAAAGTAAAACTTAACCAAAGTATGACTCGGCTGAATACAAGTGAGCAAAAATTAACTTTCAGAGTTTTACCAATACTACAGGACCATCTTGCTTTGCCCTGTACAATATCCAGAACCTGAAAAATAAATTTAGAAACGCGCGGTAAGTTCCTAAGCAGTCGGAATCAACTCAATCAAATTAAATTGTTGCACTCTCAAGAAGAATCTGAAAAGATGCAAACAGTCTCGTGAAGTTTGAATTCAATAACAATTAGCCATGTAACTTGACACCAATCCTACCTAAATCCTCACGTAAACGAGTGAAACAAGCCCTTCTAGCAGACAATAACAAATTTCATGAATTAAAAGGTACAGAAAATACAAAAAATTGCTCATTCCCTCCATCGTTACGATGATAATCCACCAATAATTTATATTCCTAATCAACAAGAGACCCACGATCTAGCCAACAATCAAATGAACCGAAATCCAATTTCACTGAAAGGAGTAGATCTGGACAATGATAATAGCGCGCAATCTGAGATGGATAAATGGGCGTTATAGCATACCACATAACAGCACAGAGCCCCTTGCCAGTGACGGTGTGCCAGCGCTTCGGAGCATGCAGCGTCATACCTTTGTAGGTTCTGCCCTCACCATGGCCTCCTCCCATCTCTCTCTAACAACGCACCGGGAGCTTCGAACAGAGCAAACCCTAGACACTGACTAACGATTCGGGGATGCGATCGATGCCAAGGAGGACAGGCGAGTTCAGTAGCGATCTGGGGAAAAATTAATCACTATTACTGATACAGAAAAGGACTTGCTCCTCTAATTTACTCTTATTTTTAAAATGTATCAGT